>JAODGE020011088.1:0-73781 GCA_027574965.2 Ecitophya simulans
GCCGCGGCGGCGTGCAGGTACACGGCGGCGGCGTGTGCGCGCCGCTATCGACCGGCGCGCGCGCGCACACGCGCGGGAGGCGGCTTCGGCGCGCTCGCGGCACACGCGCGACACACGCGCGTCGCGAGTGCCGGTGTGCGCTCTAGATTTCAAAGCCGACGCGGCGCGGCGTACTCGCGTCGCGCCGCTCGAAGGTGGCGGCGGCGCGCCTGTTTATTCTGGCCGAGGCGGCAGCAACAATAATAGCGGCGGGCGGATCGGCGAGCCGTGCGTCGGCGACGTCGAAGACGCCGAAAAGCTCTCGCCGGCGGCGGCGCGACGTCGACGACGGAACGCCAAAGACGAAAGGTTACACCCGCCCAACTTAACCAAACAATGCGAACGAACGCGCCACCTTTATCAATCGCAATTCGTTAATTATGCGCAGTTTTGTCGCGCGCATTTGCTTGACATTCGACGACGCGACGCGCGCCGCCTGCGAGCGCACAAAGGCGCTCGCGACGAGGGCGGCGGCGAGGTTCCTTTGTTGGCGCGCGGCACGCCCGATAATTAAAATCGCGCGGTACAAAACTTGAAATTGAAATTGAAATTGCAATTACTCGCCCGCATCGATTTGCAATTGAACGAGTGCGGCCGCTCGGGCGCGCGTGCCAGGCGGCAGCTTCGACTATCCAACTTATCATGTGCGAGCGTTAGCGGCGCAGTTTGTGCTGGCTGGCGCACCGCGTCGAAGTCGAAGTCGAATAAAAAGCGCGCTCGGCAGGCGGCGGGCAGGAATGCGCCGCGGCGCGCGCGCGGACGACGGGACAAGAATACGGGCGCGAAATGAAAAAGTCCCCGGCGTTCTTAAGATTATTGATTGGGCTTAAATATTCATCCGAAACCGTAAGCGCGGTTTAATGCCGGCTTCGAATTGTATTAGTAGACTCGTCTGATGCCATTTATCATTCCACAACAAGCCGTCGCGGGCGCGAGCCTTCGACGGGGGTGGGGGCGCGGGGTGCCGCGCCGTCGGCGAGAATGGAAGAAGGCGAGGAGGTACCGCCGCCAGCCGCCAGCCGGCACATGCGGTTGAGGGGCTGCTATCTTTGAGTGCTTTGAAATTCATTTTCTATAGCCATTCAACGCGACGCCATCGGGCGCGGGAATTTAGTGAATTTTTTGCGGCTTTCGCGATCGCCGCCGATGGCCGACGGGGAGGAATTATCGACGCACGCTTTATTAGCATTCTAGGCCGCCTCGCGCGTTGCCGCTGATCGCTGATCGCAACGTCCGCGCAGCGCCGTATTTCGAAAGTGGAAAAACTAGCAATTACGATGCCACGGACACGCCACATCCCCCTGCATTATAATCATTATAAATATTTTAGTTCGGGCCGACAACAGGCCGTGCTGCGTATCAGTGAGGTATCAGTGTCAATGACGGCGGGCGCTAGCTTTTATTTAATTTATCAACGTCACGGTGTCTCTCCTAGTTACGCGCATGTTAAAATGTTGTTGTTTTTATGAAGTTATCAACCCGTTTTTTTTTTTCTATTTGCATCAATAAAATATAGGCATCATGATGCACCAGTAACTAAAATAAAATACATCTCGCGCAAATGGTGCAAAAAAAAAAATCGAAAATATTAGCGCATTTATAAAGTCAGAAGATGACGCAGATTTTTCGCGCGCATCGAAAGATCAGCGTTAGCGATTCAAAGATTACGCTTCAAGTCAACGCGGGTGGCGCTATTAAAAAAGTTATTAGGATCATTTGATCTCCGCCGGCGGCGGCGCGAAGCGCTTCGCCGAGGTAATATTGTTTTCGAATAACAATTTCGTGTATAATTACATTACGGATCGCTCGCGGGACTAGCGAAACTTTTATTGTTCGGCCGTGCGCGCGCCGCCGCATCCCGGTGGTGAACCGCCGCCCCTCGGCGGAGGACTAAACGCTCGGCGCCGGCCGTCGCGGCGAAAGTTTCCGCGCAGGGGTCACCGTCGCATTTAATAATGCAAATACTTATTAACGTCGGCTCCTTGCAGGTTTCGTGTAATTTTCTTTCGCCTCTGTTCGCCGCGCAATTTTTCCGCTTCTCGCGATTACTTTTCGCCGGCGGTTTCATTTTTTTTCCTACGACCGCAGTCTCGTTGAATGCAAACGTAATTTGTGTTTCTGTTATTTTAATTAGGACGTTTTTAAGTGCGTCCACGTCAAAGCGCGAACGCGTTCCGAGAAAGAAGAACCGAGTGGCGTTGTGTGTGTGTGTGTGTTTTTTCCTGCAAGGCGGCTGCGGGTCAAATAAGTTTGGGAGCGCTGGCCTGGACAAATGTTTGCGCATCCTGATGGGGTCCGTCCTCGCCGACGACATCGACATGGCGCAGAAGGCGCGGGCGTGAAATCAGAATTGATCAATTAAATTTTAACGTTGAGCACGAAAACGTCCATTAATTCGACGAGTTTACGCGTGTTGTGCGCGTAGTATTCAGACGGCTATAAAGGGGTAGCGCACCGACCTTGCGGAACAAACAATTCCCGAGCGCGCAGCGCGCGCGCATCGCACACGTCTCGCGCTAATTGATTATCAATTATCCTTTGAAGATATGCTCCGATACGTTTCGGCTCGCCGAGCGCATGCATTTCGGTCGGCGGCGCAGCGCGAACGCGACCGCCGGCGCACGTCGGCCGACACGCCGCCAGCGAGTCATCGCGTCGCGGTCCTCCGTTTTATGGATGCGCTCCAAATAAATAGTCGACGAGAAGGTCTCGAAGCGCGCGCCCCGAACAATGCGATCGTAAAGGTCTATTATGCTCGGCGGCCCCCAACCACCGCCGCCGCCGCCGCCGCCCAAATGTGTATATATTTTACGAGCATTGCCATTGTGCGATTTACACATGCGCACGGGGCCGAGACGAAGACGCCGGCATGCGGACGTCCAGAAGAATGCGCGAGCGAAAAATAACGCGGCGGCGGCGCGCACACGTCGCGCACGAGTGTTACGACGTCGGCGCCGGCGCCGGCCGCGAGGGCCCCGAAGGCTCGAACTCAAAAATAAATAAAGGATAATATACGGATACTTGACGCAGCACCGGATTAATTTATCGCCGCCCCCCTTTCCGCGCCGAGTGAATTAGAACGCCAGCCGGCATAATAACGGGTTAATTAAAGCGATGTCCGTATTTACGGAGCCGCCAACGAGCGCGATCACGCGACCGCATTGACTAATCTTCTTGCGTTCGATGAAGACGTGTCATTTAAAATATTAACTAAGGCCGCCGACCTTGAGTTCTACCTGCACGGCCCAAACTCGTCGTTCGAGAGACTAGGGGTGTGTGAAAACGTCCTATTGGTGAAGGGAAATTAATTAGTCAAAGCGTGGGCTGTCGACAGACGCAATCGCGACGTTAATTAAAAAAAATCCTTGTCGATTTTTCAAAGATTCCTATGTGTCATATCGCGGCATCAAAGCGCGACGCGGCGACGGCGACGGCGGCTGAGTGCCGAGTGCGTTTTCTAATTGCGCGCCGTGCCATTCTTTTTGCCTCTTCGTCTTTTTGATTTCGATTTTCGCCGACGCGTTCGGCTCTTTGACGCCGGGCAAGTGGCAGCGTAAAAAGCGCGCGTCTAATTAGGCACTTTCCTTTAATCTTGCTTTAATCACGACACTCCAGCGACACTCGCCGACACGTGGCATCAATACGCCGCGGCGGCGACGGCGTCGACGGGCGCTAGCCGGCCCAGGTGCGGTTCGAAACGCCACCCGAATGCGGGCGCGCATCCCGCACCCGTCTCGTGCGCGACGTCAACATTCCGCGTTCGCGTCGTCGTCAGCCAGCGCGCGTTGCGGCGCCACAGCGCGAGCGTTTTGTCGGGCAAAGCAAGTGGCGCGACCCCCTCGGAGGCGGCGCGCGTGTGCCAAACAACGCGCGCCGCGCGCACTCGACGCCGACTTTGTTCTTACCGCGGCGGCAAAAAAACTCCCACTCGATGATCTTACGCGCGTCGCGACAAAGTCCGAATACTACAAAAGACCGCGCGGCGCTCGTAACACAATCAGCGGCGGCGCGAAGGGGGTGACGGCGGCGGCCTTTGTCTGCGTCTGGAGTGGCCATACATATTTATACGCGACGCGTACGCCGAACGCACACGCGCGGCACGACGGCGGATGGATGTCGCGAGCGCCACAAAGAGCGACGCTCTCGCAGCCGTCCCCGTCGGACGCGCCACGTATTGCTGCCGCCGCCGCCGCCGCCGCCGCCGCCGTGTCGAAAGACGGCCCTCGCACACACGCGGCGGCCGCGCCGCCCGCCAACCGTCATCGCAACAACCGCCGTCGAAAGAAATCGCGCGATGCGCCGAAATCGCATTTCCTCGCCGAAGCGGGCCGCGACCGGATGCCAATGCACCGACATCGTCTTGATAATTCGCCGCATCCGGCGCGGCGCGCGAAAAAGCGCGCTAAAAGGAAACGGAATAAATGAGTGAACGCGGCGAGGGCGCAAAAGAGCGCCGGAAGAAGTGGCAAGCTTATGACGACGTGTTCGGACGCTTCCAGCATCCGTTCTCTCTTCGTTCGCCTGCCCGCCGCCGGCGCACGCTTCCCATATGCGAAGGGAAAACATAACGCATCAGGGCGATTCTTTGTTGTCCGCTCACGTCCGCAATCTCGTAACACTTTGTACGATACAGTTTCGTCTACTTTGTAGTTTTCGCCGCGCCGGAGCCGGCGGCGTCAGCCCTGAAGCGTGCGCGCTGCAAACGAGCGAATAAAAAATCCGCCGCCGGCGATGCGGAGCCGAGCGACGATGAAACGGAATCGAATATTGTCTTCTTAATGGGTAGAAAAATGTGAGTTTATGTATGCCGGCGTCGCCGGCGCGGCTGCAGGTCGCGAAATTGCGGCGCGTCAAACGCGACGTTCGCACTTTTGATTAGCAATTTTGTTTACTGGCTGCGTCGAAGATGAAAGGCGCCTTCAAATATGTCACGACGGCGCGCGCATAAAAGCACAAAGTGCCTCGGCCGTTATGTGCGCCTAAACGTATCTATCCGTACATTGTGCGTTTGTAATTAGCTGCGCGGCGAAATCACGACTTTCATTGCGATTTGCGCGCTGTTAAATGCACATAACGCGTCGCCAGCTGCCAATTGCGGAACTACGGCCGTAACAACTAAAACAGCCGCTTAATAAACGCCGGCGCGCTTAATTTTTAAACACGTCGACGCCGCCGTCGCCGCCGGCGTTACTTATCGATAATGAGGGCGCGTTTCGTCGCCCGGTTCGCGATCGACGGCATCACGACGCGCACGCCTGCGTAATTCGCGAGCCGAAATGAAATATTTTTCATTCGCCGGTCCGCGGCGCAATATTCAACTTTCTCTCGGTGGCGGCGCACGGGCAGCCTAATCCCGACGGGTCAGCGCCCGTCGAACACCTGGGCCACCCTCGCGTCTTTTCGCCTCTCTTTTAACTTGTATCAACATATCATAGTCGCGGCCCCCTCGGGATATATCTCCTCAAACATTCAATAAACCTTGCCACATGCGTATCGCCGTCGTCGCGTGTCGTAAAAAAGAATGAAGACGACGCAATGATGAAAATAAAATGGAACGCGGGGCCGGTCCCGGCCTCGCGTTCGCCGCCGCCGCATGCGAATTTTTCTAATAAAATACCTCGCCGTCGGTATTTACCGAACTTAATCTTCATGTGAATTGCGTATTTTTACAAGGGATAAAAGCATGTTTTATTAAAAACATATAAAAACCGGAATAAACTACCGCTCTCTATGCGTTTGCAAATTCATGTTGCGGTCCATTCACATCGCATTCACGTGCGCCGCCGCAAAAAAAAAACACGAAATAGTAATATGCGCAATTTTCCGCTGCTCTTTTTAAAACATTTCAATTAAACCGAGTATCAGAGCGAGCGATGTTATTATTGTTGCAATGCGGGGTGGGCTGCGATTAAAGTATAAAGATGCTGCAATTATTCAATATCTATATTCAGTTATTACATGCAGATGTATCGAAAACCGTCCGGAAACAAATGTTTCAGATTACGTTTTTCGTGTTCCTTCGCCGAATTGCGTGTCAAGCATTGCACGCGTTGTTCTTAGAATAAATAAGATTTCACTGCAATTGAATGGAAGTGCACTAAATTCACAGTGGATTGGCCTGAAATAGCCACCTGCAGTAATTGGTTCGTAATTAAATGAAGTCCCGGCCGTGCAGCTCGTATTTCGCCGACGCCATATATTTATTTTTGCAGTTCGCGAAATTAATGCAAACATACTCACCGATAATTAAAATGGCGATCGGGATGAAGCCGGCCATCGCGAGGATGTCCCGACGTCGACGAGAAGTCCGCGAAGAGATGCGCGCGTTTGTTCGACTCGAGCAACTTTCGGCGCCCGTTCAAGTCCGGCGATTAATTTAAACAAATCACTCTTAAACTGCACCGATGCGAAAAGTTTCGGAAAAAGTTAACGTGATTGTTATTTATCGCCGTATTAGAGTATGCGCTTTGCACTTCACACGCTCGTTTATTACGCGGTCGGCGGCGTGTGCGTTTGTTTTGGTTTAATTTTTTTTTAGTTTTATTGGTTATTTTGAACTTCGGCGCGGCCGAGTTTAAATGAAAATTCGTACCGCACGTGCGCGACGCGCGTGCGGCGCCGGAAAAAAGTCGGCGCCGAAGAGGCGTGAAACGGAGCGGACGCGCACAACCGCCGGCCCGCAGATCGATTGGTTTTTAATTATGGACAACCGATTGGATGATTAATTAGAATAGATGTTGTTTGATATATAGCGTTCGGGGGGATGGCGGACGACGCGGGTGGCTTTCGTACTCGATGGTAATTAACGCCGTCCCCGCCGCGACGTTTTGATATCGACGGACGGCAGACGAGAGGAAAAAAACAACAACAACAAGGACGCGCTCGGTTCAAAGCGCACACTGGGCGGCGGCGGCGGTGACGCGGCCCTGCCTCGTCACTATTATTTCATACGCGACGCGCATTTACGACGCCACGGCCCGGCCGAGCGAACGCCGCCCGGGGGAGAAATATGTATGGGAAATTATTAATTAAAAAATCGAATTGATTAATCGCACGGTTCGTGACGGCGGCCGTCCCGCCGGACGGGCACGACGGTGGCGGCGGTCGGCGGAAAAGCTGGATATAATCAAGACGCCCTTCGCCGCTGCTGCCGGATCACGCGGCGCTGGACTCGAACGTGGCCATCGCGAAGAAGCGACCGGATCGATCTGCGAAAAATACAGGGGAATTAACACAATTATACAAGTTGAGCCGAATTTCAATCGCGCCGACGAACGGAAATCCCCGCGCGGCGCGTAATCCCCACTTTTTCCAGCAACATTCCGTTCCGATTCGGCGCTCGCTGTTTTCCTTTTCGCGCGCGTCGGCGTCGTTTTTTCTTTCTTTCTTTTTTTTTTAAAGCGCGATTCTTGCAATCATTAACTCCTCCATTCATTCTTTGTCTTGCCGTTTTACAACGCGAAGACTGTACGTTTTTCGACAATTACGAAGCCGTGAATAACGCAAGTGCCGCTCGAGAATGGCGAAAGTTCCCGAACTAGGCATAATTCTTTTTCGGTGTCGGACGCGGAACGCGAGCCGCCGCGCGCGCCCGCCTTCAATTTTTGCGAACAATGAACGCCGGCGCCAGCACTTTCGCGAACTTTTACGCGGTCCGATGCCAAAAGCCGGGCGGTGTGTCTGTGTGTGTGTGTCGGCGCAATTCGCAAGACTAAATATCCCAAAGTGGGCGCGCGTTACGCGCGTCCACGGTTTGCGCGCGCGCGCCCCGACGCGGCGTGATGTTGATGTATTGGCTTTAATTACGGACGGGGCGAATTCACGACCCGCCGCCCGGCGAGCGACGCGCCGACCGAAATTGGAAAACGCAAAAGGACGCGAGGCGCGCGCGCCGCCGCCGAACAAAAGGCGCGCCCAAGAAACGCGCCCTGGGCAGGTCCATTCGTTTTCGGAATTCGCCCCGTAATGAACTACATATAAACAAGCGGACAGGGAGCGCGGCAATTGCAAAAACGACACGCTTTACGCGCGCCGCCGCAATTCGCGATGCGTAAATTAAATCTAGCGAATTCGGCGAATCCGAACGTCCGATCGCGCGCTTCCCTTTCGAATTTTATCGCTTCGCACCGCCGCTCGCTCCTGCCGCCGAGGGGGGCGGGGGGGGCGGCGAATAAAAATATTAATAGCGCCGCGTTTATTGTGATTGCGCGAATTCGCAAGTGAAACACTTTTCGCTCCGACAGACGTTAATAAACTGCCGGCGCGATGTGCCAAGTCGGCAGAAACAAAGGAAGCACGAAAAGGACCCGCGATGAACACGCAATGAGATATCATAAAAAACTATTTTCGTTATTCCACGCCCGATCCTTCGGGGAGCGTCGCTCAGGTGCTGGGCGAGAACGGCGCGCGCGTATTCAGATTTTATTCATGCTCCAACAAATCCACACATATTTCATCGCAAAACGCAGTTTTGCGTCTCCAATTCTTCTATAATTTACCCGGCGCGCAACACACCCAAAGACGGCGTTCGCCATTCGCCACTATTACTTTCTATCGCATTCAATTGCGAGCACTCGTATAGCACGCTTTACTTTCCGGCTCGCCGCGAGAAATCCACCGGCGAAGACCATCCGGAGGCGGCGGGATAAATGCGACGCCGTGCGAGGCGAAATATGACGCTGGAAAATCACCAGACGCGCGCATCGTCCAAACATTATTCGAAGCCGATCGCAATGTTTGCTTTAATTTAATAAATAATTAAAATTTTGATAAAATCGCAATCTGTAATATCTTTTCGAGGGCTGGCAACAACGCCGAGCGTTTATTTATTATTTGGCCACTTTGATTATGTGCATGCATTACCGTGTGCTTCGCAATATTTGCAGTGGAAATTGAATAATACATAAATTGATTTTCCAAAAACAGCTCGGCTGCCGATGAACTCATTAATAATTTGCGCGCGCCATTATTTTTTTGTGCATTTCGATTGCGCCGCGGCGGGATAAATAACTTCGATTTTCATTAAGTGTCGGCCGCGTTTAATAATTCGTATAACGCGGAAAGTGGTTTTCGATCGTGCGCGCCGCGATGAATTTCCTTTCGCTCAAATTGAGCAATTTCGCTTCGGGCGCGCGCGCGGTGCAAACGCGAACGGGAAGAGCTGACTTATTGCAAAGCGTTTCTTGTTCGCGGCGAGTGCGCCTTTATCGTGTGTGATAAACATGAAATATGAAAAGGATTAAAACTTACAAACGCAAGCACTTGGCGGTTAGTTCGTCTGGTTAACTAACTTCGACTCTCCGGCGAAGTTTTATCTGCGCGCCGGCGCCGCCCGCATGCGAAAAATCGCGCGCGCGCGATTAATCTAATTACGTGATTACCGCGCGCGCGCGCGCACAACACGTGTTTGCCGTCGCGGCGCCGCTAATGCGAAGCAACGATTGATAACGTGCGCCAATTTGCCGCCCGGGCCTCGCCGCCGAAGGCGTGCGCGCGAATCCTCGAGGATTTAGGAAGTCGTTATGAATAAAAAATGCGAGGAAAGAATATCCCGCGCCGTAATTATCCGCTTAACAAGATTTTCGTTTCTTTCTTCTTCTTCTTTTTTTTTCGGTGTTCTACATGTTCGCGTTGCGTTGCGCGCCCTCGCGATTTCTTCTCGCCCCAGAGGCGGCCGAGCCGAGCAGGCCAAAGGTCTTTCGTGCGTCGGCGTACTTTTTCTCTCCCGCAGTCCTGCGGATGCGCGCGGTCGTTTTTTCGCCGACGCAAATTCGCCGCCGGCGGCAGGAAGCAGTCGGGGCGGCCGCAAGACACGTGTAAACGAGTAAATTTTTAATTGGACCGCTTCCATATTTCTCGGCGTACAGTATATTTATTGTTCTTAATTAAATTTCTCCGCGCGGGCGGCGACGGCGCGTGAGCTGCACGCGCAAATCACGAAACGCAAACGGAAATTCCACACGCGCGCGCGCGCGCGCACTCACGCACACAAACACGCACACGCACACCACGCACGCATAGTAACCGAGAAAAAAAATATTTGACAACGAGCGAGGCGTAAAAAGTCCGTTCAAGTTGGAAAGCGTGGAAAAGTTTTCTTACATTATCGACGCTGTTGTCGGCGACGCGCGGACGAAGGTCTTCCTGCGGTTATGCGCCGCGGGCGTCACAGGTGATTATCATTTTTCGGCGGGCGCGCGCTCGCCTCCCCGTCAATGTGGCCGGTCGATTAACGCGCCGCGACGATCTTAATTAAATCACAACGGTAGCGATCTCCGACGGATCGCGGCGTGCGCGGACGGCGACGACGCCCGGCGCCTTCGCGCTGCCGGTCGTCGCGACGCGCGCGCAAACTTTTGCGCGCGTAAAACGCGCGAACGGACGTCGAGCTGGCGGCTGCGGCTGCGTCGGCTGCTGCTGGTGCGGCGGCACGCGCGGCTCAGCTTGAACTGAATCGCGTGCGGCGGCATCGCGCCGCTCGTCGGTTCGCGCGCGCCGCCCCCGCCGAAAAGGCTAGTGCGCGCGTGGCGGCCGGGTGGTTTGATTATTTCCCGTCGTGTGCATGACTTTCGCATCTCGTCCGGCATGCCGCCGCCGGCCGCCGGCCGCGTTCGTCATTCCGCATTATTTTATTTCGCATTAAAAATGGACGCGTCGACGTTGTCCTGCCCAAACTCGAACTCGTCCGTTGAAATGCCTCAATTACGCGACGCTTCGACACCCGCCCGTCGCCGCCTCCGTCAAAATGGGCGCCCGGCGCGCGATCAAAAATTTACCAGTTTGTCAGTCGACGCGGGGCGCTATCAACATTATTGTTAACTTTCCCGAAAATAGATCGGCCGCCGGAATCGTTTCGACAATGACGGAATGATCCAGTGCCGAACAATTTAATGCAACATTAAAGCCGCGCGTAAAAACGGCAGACCGTAAAATTCGCAATTAATTAAATCGGATTAGGAATTAATTATAATTTACTTATTTAATTAAATGCGATGCGAGTGCATCGCGCGTCGAGACAATGAAATCGCCAAAT
Organism: Ecitophya simulans; assembly: GCA_027574965.2. Classification (NCBI taxonomy): domain Eukaryota; kingdom Metazoa; phylum Arthropoda; class Insecta; order Coleoptera; family Staphylinidae; genus Ecitophya; species Ecitophya simulans. The sequence continues at coordinate 11,072 of JAODGE020011088.1, forward strand.
CGCGGAGTTGTCTTTCACAATGGGAAACTTGAATAACCAAACACCAAGATTTACGACATTGTGACGGTCACTATAACAGGTGCTCGGTACCGATTTGGCAAACCCACAAAATATTTAAAATATGCCGATATTTTGATACCATTCGAAAGATAAATTGCTTATTACTCCCGTGTTTGCTTCATTCCAATCAATAATTTATTGACCGAGTTATAGGCGAAATAAATGCACAATTTCCGAATTATAATTCAGCTGTCTTAATTTTTTACTTTGCCGAGAACTACAGAATACTGAATTTTAATTAGATATTTTAAATTTTGTTTCGTATACAACTCGATCAATAAATAATGGATTGGAATAAAACAAACACAGAAGTAATAAGCAAAAATTTACATTTCGGATGGTATAAAAATATCGACAGTGTTTTTTATATTTTGTGGGTGTGCAAAATCGTGTCCGTCACAAAGTCGTAAATCTTGGTGCTCGAATCGAGTTCTCGAAAGATAAACATTCACTTTTCGCACGCCACTAATTACGACCGTAATTACATTAAGGCGCGCTCGTTCGAATTGAGGAATTAGGATTTGTACGGGCATTAGAGCGTTTATACGTGGCGAGAGCGATAGCGACCGGCTGACCGAGTGCGTTTTCGGCGTTATTATGTGGGGGCGGCTGGCGCCGCAATTGAATCGCCTGCCGACCGCCGCGCATTGATATAAATAAAATCAGGCCGGCGCAATTTTTCCTCGCCAGCGTTTACGCGGCGCGCGACGCCCCAATTCCCGAAATGTTTTGATTAAATTTATCGTTGACACTCCCGACGTCAGCGGGCGCGTCCTCCGCGTTTAATTAACATTTTGTCGATTTTAGTAATATTCTCATATTAATGCTGCATGATGTGGTGGCCAATTAGAGCACGCATTCTAGCAAGTAATAAATGTTGCGCACTTTAATTAATTAAATTGGTGGAAATATTTGCAAAATTTATTAATCACCGCGCATGATCGAAATCAATTTGTAATCGGCGCGCGCTTGCCGCTTGCTTTCACTGCCCGGTTGCAGTTTGGGTACTTGCTAGCTGCGAATGGTCGAAAAACGCGCACGGCACGCGGTTTTAAGGTCGCTCGAGCAATGAATATGCAATTCGATGCGTTCGCGCTCGCGCAAACGCGAACATTTTCGCGAAACGCCAGCCGTATTTATTCGCTCCATTATGAATTAATCATCTGGGTCGATTAAACGAACGTTAAAAACGATTGAATGCGAAACGCGACACGCAGAGATAAAATTTGCATCGGCGCGCGCGGATCGCCGCCGCCGCCGCCGCTGCCGACGCCGCCACCAGCCAGATAACGCGCTCGAACGTAAAACAACTCGTATCGTGTCTCTCGTTGTGTATGTACGGCATTGTTCGCGTTGTGGGGGGGCGGCGGCGTCGACGTCGCCACCGCAGCTCGCCTGCGTCGCGCCGTGTCGAATTGTTATTGCATTTAACCGCGCAAGCGAAACACAGTTAAGCTTTCATGCCGCGCTCCCCGGACAATTTATCCCGATTAAATATTAACAATATTAATAACAATTTATAAACGCATTCGGCGCGGGCGCGCTCTTAAGTTTCATCGCCCGCTTGCCGTGGGTGCAATATTTACGTCCATTAGATACCGCCGGTTTCGCTCACGTGGCGGACCATTGAAATTACAGCCTATGTCGCATCAAAAATGCAAACAACAATTGCCGGCCACTTTTCCTTTAAGACGCAAGCTTCATTGCGATGCCGAGTGCGAGTGGTTATTAGCGTGCTTGTGTAGAGGCGTGCGATTGAAACGCCGTTAATTTGAATTGTTAAGAAAGGGGACGAACCGAATCGGCACTGATCTCGCTCAACCCCGGCCCGCGGGGCGGGAAAATTAGAAAGTTTGCGTCGTCCGAACGTCCACCCACCCCGCTTCGACGAATTCCCAGCGCGTTTCCGCCACTCGCGCCGTCAATGACTTTTCGACGGGCTGACATAATACCGGCAGTGATATCTTCTCGGCGCACGTTCCGGCCGCACGCCGCCGCCCTCCGCGCGCCCCGTCATTTATTTCGTTTAAACCTTTCCGCTCCCGCCGGCGCCTCGAGGTCGGGCCGCGCTCCCAAGACGGGTCGGGGAGTCGAACTCCGCGCGGAATATTTTAAGCGAAAACAATTTTTCCAAACGCCTCTCGCGGCGTTTTATCAACAACGCCGAATTCGCGCGGCGCGTATTGACATTTTCGGCGGCGAGTCGCGTTGGCATTTGCGAAAAGTTTGCCGCGACTTTAGAAATGTTTTCCGTCCCGTCAGGCCTCTCGGTCTCGGCGGCGGCGCGCGCGGCCAGGACCGGAATTGCGCGCCACGGGCATTGCCGCGAGCGCGGCGGCGATAAATTTCGCGTCGTGCGGACATTTTTGCGCGGCGCCAGGCGCGACTAATGAGTTTGACCCGCTTCGCGAGGGCCGCGCGCCGCCGTCGCGCCGCCAAGGACGATTGGCGCGCAACGCGGCGCAAATGCAAATCGTAATTACTCGACGGCGGGCGATCCGAGTCCGCCGCTGGCGTGTCCTTCGCACGCGCCGCCACGGCCGGCGTCGAATCGGGCGCTCGCGTTTTTGACGCGTCCTCGACGGCGGCCGTTTGTTTCGTCGATCCGCGCCATTTCTCACTGTCAATGAAGATAGGTTTCCACCACCTGTGGGTTATTTACTTCGCACCACTTTATACCGCCGCTATTTACTCGAGGCGCGCGACGGCTTTCCGCCGCACGACCGTATTTTTTCGCGCGTCGAACGCCCCACCGTCGGCGCGCCGCCGCCGCCGCCGCCGCCCGAGCGCATCTTGCGTCTCGCGCACGACCGAAAACACTAAACGCCGCGCGCGGCCACCTTCGTCGGCTGGCGACGAGGGTGCGAAGAGACCCTCGTCGCCCACTTGAGCGACGTCGCGACGCGTCGATGGCGGAAATCACTTCGGCGCGCGCCCCCTTTATTTGGCCGCCGCCAACATATAATAATAAAATCGTTAAAAAACTAATAGGAAATCTACCCTCGGCGTTTAATGATCGTGCCAAACGGCGGCGGTGGCGCGAGGAACGCCGCCCCTCGCGCCGCGCCGCGCGGTCGTAACTCGGTCTCTCTAACTTGTTGCGTTCCGGCCATCCGCGTCCCATGCGCATCGATGCTATCGACGTCAATTACAACTTTTATGGCGCTTTATATATTTTTAATGCGTATAAATATAATAATCGTTTTCTGATAAAACGAAAATGTATACGCGAAACTTTCGCGCGTTCGCCGCCGGCCCGAGCTCAATGCCACCATAAAGTCACTCCGAATGATTTACATTTTACGCGTTTTATTGCAACTTTCATAACTCGCGCGAAGGCGCCGCGAAAAGAAATCCGGCGAAATTAAAGCGGAGCGCAACTGCGCGCGATTTTACTACGATCCCTCCCCCCCACTCTGTCGAAATTCGGGGCAACCTCTGGAACTCCACTCCAATGACTCTAGTTGAACCGGCTTATGCACTCGACTTAGTCAGTTCGGAATAAAAGTGCGCTTCGGGCGTGCTTCTCGGCGTCTGTCTGGCATTCGCGGCGCGCGTTTCATTTTCCGACATCGCGGTGCGTGCTCGAAGCGGAGGTCCCGAACTTCACGGCGCGCTGCGAACGCGTAAGTGGAAAATGCGATTTTCATGTTTTGTTCGTGCGGCGCGCGCCGCGTTTGTTTGCGCGTTTTGTTTATTCGAGGTCGGTCCTCGACGGTACGCCCAGGTTAGGCGGCGGCCTTCGCGGCGCTCGAGGAGATAACGCTGGCCGCTCGTCCCGCGCCTACAAACGTTTTAAATTTCAATTAATTGTTTTAATGCGTTTTGTTCGGCGGAATGCGCTCGTAAATAAATTTATTTTAAATTACCACCGTTACGTTGCGCTTTTGATTCGCGCGCGCATGAATCAATTCGTTGTTATTGCAATATTTGACGTTTGCGAATTTCGACCTAGTCGAGAATTGTAATTCAAATGTGCATTCGATATTAAAACGCTGTACGTTAGATGGCGCATTTGCATATTTGCTAGATGGCGACAAAGAATGCCCGCTTAAATAAGTTTGCCTATGATAACACGACGACGTTGAACTATTCAATTTTCAAACATATCATCCGCCACCGCGTCTTTGGCGAGGCGGCGGCGCGCGCGCGCGCCGAGGGCGGCGAAGACACACGACGCATAATACAAATCGTAATTTTCCCTTTTTAATTTTTCATCATAAATTTTCCTCTTCCTTCGTTTCGGTCGCCTCGTCTTGAACGTTGCCACTTTGCATAATTTTAAAATTCATAAACCGCACTCCTGGTCTTTTTCATAAAGGCACGAGGGCTGGCAAAACAAGCGTCAGGATGGAGGCAGTGTTGGATTTAGATATGCATAACAAACCGTCTCAAGCACCCTTTCAAACACGCCCAAATCAAAATTCGTGTTGACGTTTTTCTTTTCGCGGCGCGAAACTCGCAACTCGGCGCTAACTTCTCGCCCGCAACTTTTCGACGCCAAAAATGAACGATAACGGCTCAACCGGCTTATTAGCCAACGCAAATCGTCGAACTTTCGAACGCAATGCGCGCGCGCGCGTTCGATTCGATGCGGCCCTGGGCAAATGCGAGCACACAAACAAGCTTTAAGACGCAGTCCGAAAGGACGCTGACGAGCGCGACTCGACGCCGTCGCCGTCACCGCCGTCGCGCCACGTGACGACATGCAAACTCTTCAATTCTTCAGCGCGAACACGAACGCGCAGGGCGCGCTTGGCGGCCGGGAATCCGCGGTCGAAGGAGTTCTCGTGCGACCGCCGGCCGCGTTTTACAAACTAGCTGCGGTCATGGCGGGGGAGGGGGCAGGCGGTGGCGCGAATGTCGTAGTCCCGGGGCCGGCGTGTCGATCGGCCGCGACGGTTAAAAACGCATATGCCACGTACGTACTTAGAAGGAGGGCGTGCGCGGTGAGAGGTAATTGCTGGCCACTTTGTGTATCGGTTTGACGGAATAATGAGTCTATTTAGACGTCAAACGCGAACATGCGATATATAATATTTAAATAGTTGTATTGTAGAAATTCTCCGGACGCCACCCACACGTCGCCGCCGCCGCTCGGAGTGGAAGAAAACTTTGAAAATCAAACAACGCTAACGGAATACCGGGAAGTCGGAGTGGGAAACTTCTTCCGAAAGATTCCTAACGATTTCGTTATGATTTCACTTTCATTTCGCACGGAAAGTGTCGCGAATTTAATCAATTTTCCTAATACACTCTCACGAAGTGATAAAATCCACCCTAGAAATCCGAACAAATTGTGAAACACTTCACTGGCGTTGGCTTCAACCCCAGTTTTAGGATAACGTAAAAATTGATTAAAATGATTAGTTAACACCAGATGTGAATGTGCATCGTCAGGGGAGGGAGGGGGGGCGGTGGCGCCGCCGTAGGGCGTATTAAGGTTATTATGTTTGTTTGTTAAAAGTTTTTTCCAAGTCGGCATGTCGACATGCATTCGTAATGAAGACATAAAAAAGTTCGCCGAGCGAAAACGCGCCGCCGCCGTCGCCGCCGCTGGCGGCCGACCGAGCGCGCGGCCGGTCTCGGCCGGCGGTTAATTATGAATAAACTAGCGCGCGGCTTGGCGTGCATTATGCACGTGCAATACGTCGACATGCGAACTGATAAACGAAGAAGCGAAACGAATCGAGCCCGGCGAACTCGAACGCCTTTCTGGCGCGCCGGCGAAAAACCACAACAAACGCCCGACGACGGCTCGTAATTCCATAATTACTATTTATGTCACACTCGCGGCGCGTTATTTATTCACGCACGCGCTAAGCAGATTCAAATTGAGTCGCTCGGCTGCGGAAATTTTAATTGAATGCGAAAAATCCTCCGGCGACGCGACGCCGCCGCCCGCGCCGGGAATGAAATTATCACGGCCGAATGAAAATTCTCGCTCTGCCGTCAAAACTTTGCCGTTCGCGCGCGCACAACAAAGTGCGCGCGCTCGGAGAGATTAGCAAGTGTCGCCGAGTGGAATATGGGTATAACTCGTCGCCACCGCCGCCGCCGCCGCAGTTAGCCACCTTGGAAAAGGACGCGCGCGCGTAATTTCTTGACAACCATGATGCCGACTTCACGTCTTGCGCTTAATACAAGCGAAGTGCTTTAAGTTAATAATGTGCTTATGTAATCACTCCGCGCGTCGCCGAAGAATATTAAAAGCCATTATCGAGGCATCGTCCGGGACCGCGTCAGGGAGCGACTTGCAAAACAACACGAGTTTTCTGTCGCACGAGCAAATTGTTTGATTTTTCGGCTGTTGAATTAACCGGCGGGCGGGCGACGCAAATCCGTTTTTTGCGAGTTATTCGGGCGGCAGAGCTCACGCTGCGCCGGCTGGCGACCGCGTCGAATTAAGCGCCCCGAAAATTCAATCCCGATCTGCGCGCTTGTTTTGTAGTCCGGAATAAAATTCTTCGCGGCTTTGCGGCTGCGACTGCTCATAAATGTATTATCCCCCACGCAGGCGTTTATCGAGCAGCTCGCGTTTCGTTCGTCTTGCGCCGCAGCGATATCGAAAATGCCGCGCGCCAAAAGCGCCCCCGCATCGCATCAGAATTAACGTCGATTTATCCCATTCTTCATTCGAACACTTCAATTAATACAGCACCAGATTTTAATTAATTTCGCCGTCGCTCATAAACGACGCCGCTGGATATTTAAATCTCTCGCCCTGCCCGCCCCCCTCGTCCGCATCCGCGGCGGCGGCGGTCGTTGAGCGATAATTAGCTGTTGATTCGCATTGCAATGAAGGATTATAATCCGCGAACGAGTAATCCTTGAAATCCGACAATTCAACTCGATCGATTTTGCGCTCGGCGCGGTCGAAATCAAAAACGGCGCCGGCGCGCGCGCGGGGTGCGAGGGAGAATCTGCGAGTGGGCACTCGGGCGCGCGCGCGGGCACTTCATGCGCCGCCCCCCAACGCCGTCCGCGGCTGTCGTCCGCATCGCCCGCTTCCGTATCGACGATCGAATGCAAATGAGAGGCTTCGATATGACATCGAGCCCGGCGACCGGAACGCGCCTCGCGAAGAGTGCCTGCTTAATGAATATGGAAATATTCAATGTCGTTAGACAGCACGCCCGTTCGGTGTGCGCGTCCTTTGCGTTTCGCGCGCGCGCGTGGCCCGCGACTTCTTTTTTGCGCCGCCGCCGAGGCCCGGCCGGTTTTTGCGCGCCGGCCGGCCGAAAAACGAACGGCGCAATTTTTGCCGCCGCCGATTTTTTCCAGCTAGGCGACGTTATAAATCATTTCGGATCGTTTAAACAAATGACGTCGGAATAATTTTTACATATTTTACTATACAGCCGGACGGGTTAGTGCCACCCATCCCGTCACTCGACTCTGCTCCTCGTTCGAGGAGGCGACGGCTACGAACGCGCTATCATTTCCGTTCTCGTCTACTCGTCGCTTTATTTGCCGCCGCCGATTGACATTTTTTTTTCTTTCTTCGCGTCGCGCCGATAACGCATCGCACGGTTTGAAATTTATCGAAACATTCAAAACATCGCCACCGTTGTTTATGCCGCCGCACGAACGCGCGGCGTTCGTCGTTCTTTCATTATCGTTTTCTTTTGTCAATTTGTTATTTTCGTATTTCCCTCATTTCCGTCATTTCGTATCGCACCGGGAAAAGTAGGTGAGTCCACCGACATTACGCCTCGGCGACCGCCCATCCGCAAATGGTACACCCTAAACAAATTGTAATTTCAATAATAATCGCGTGACGATCAGTGCCGCCCGCGCTGCTTTTCAATATTCTTCCACTTGTGTAACTACTTTTTCCAACCAGGTCGGCATAGCTATGGTGAGCGAAAACGAGGACGAGCGTTTACCGTGAGTCTAGTTTTTTTTCGTGTTGAAGGGAAAAATACTTCTCCAGATTTTTACCAATAACGCCGACGACTCGACGCGGTGAAACCCTTTAAACGTTCCTACGCCACATATGCGCGTCGAGCCCTCCAGAGAGTCGCGGCTTCGGCCGTCGAGCGTCATGATAAATTCTTTTTTTCGCCGCCACATTACGTCGAGTAGAAACGACCGGAGCGTGGAATATCCACCCGGCTAGATGGGCTGATTGGTACGCAATTTGCTCTAATTCACTATTATTTATTCACAGTTTTGTCTAGCGTGGCGCGCCGAAAGAGGAATAAATTTCGAAATGCGCTCGCGATACCGCCGCGCGACATGTTATCCCGTCGAATTGGTTCGCCCATCGCGGCACGCTCGTGCCCTGCGGCATCCGCGGATCGCGTGATTGAATTCCCATTCCGTGGAAATTTAATCAATCAATGCGCGTGCATAATTCAGCCCGACTTCGCGACCGAGCGGTTTCTTAGTCGGCACATAACAAGTGGACGTTCGTGACGCGCGGCGGCTCTGAATCTTTCAGGCGGCGGATTGATGATACTGCGAAATTTTTAATGGACAACGATTTTTGTTCGTCGGCGTTTGGCGCGTGCCGAAACGCGCGTCGCGAGGTGAAAACAACGCGACCGTTGTCGGAGCTTCCGAAATTATCTCGCGACCGCGCCCAGGACAGCGCGCGCACGACGTTTCGATTGCGCTGCAATTTATTTCGGGCGCGCCGACAAGCCTTCAATTATTTATCCGCATAACAGTCCAATCCGCCCCGAACGGCGGCGGCTGAAAAAAGAATGCGTCGCCGCCGCCCCCCAGATTAATGCAGTCTTGATACAGTCGGTGTATTAAAAAGCGATTTTAATTAATCACACAAATCATGCGAAAGCAATTTAAAAACTCGCAGCAGCGAAATGAAATAACGAAGCACTTAATTTCTTGCGTTTCTTCGGCGCTGCCGGCGCCCGACACAATGCGCTTTCACATCGCGAACGCATTACCGAACGGCCGCGCTGAATTGTTGAGAATTAAAAAAAAATCGTTTGCCGTTTAATTGTTCCTGCGAGGTGCTGGTGGTTTTTTTTTTCTTCCTGCGCCGCGCCTGTTATTTTTCGCTCCGTGCGGAAGCGGGCGGACGGCGCGCAGTGGCAGGACGAAATAATTGAAAACGTGCTGCTCCGCCGTTGTCGGCGTCGGCACACGGCGCGCCACGTTTGCCGCGTCCCACGGCCGCGCATCCGCCGTCCCGCCGCCTCCCGCGCCGCGCAGAAATTAGACGGCAGCAAAGAATGCCGAAGACGTTCGGGCGCGACGGAAACGTTCGAAATTTACATTCGAGCGTATCCGGGCGACCCTGCGGTTTCGAATCGAGGCAGAGCACAGGTTAATCAGCGGTGGAAATTGTCGGCGACGAGCAAATGACTAAGCGCAACGTCAACAACATGTTGTCATCATCGACTGGGTGCGAATTCCTATTTTGTTTCGTTGCGCGCGCGGATTAAACCGTAAGGGGCGCACGAATTTGTAATTCGTACAATGAGCGCGCCGCGACGCGACGTCTCGACGGCGACGATATGAAAGTGGCAGATGCGAGGATATATTATAGGAATCACGTAGCGGACGTCTAAATTTCGGCGGCGAGACGTGCAGCGAAATGCGAAAATGCTTCGCATCGAGTGAAAAAATGACGCGGCAGCCGGGCGAACGCGCAACATATTGCGCTTATGTTTATGAATATATTATATAGAGTGTCCCGTCGCCGGCGCGTTCGGCGGCGGCGGCAAATTGGGCGCGCGCGCGCCGCCCTCGCAACATCCGCTATGCGCCCACGCACGAGGTCTAAACGGCGCCGGCGGAAAGGCACGACTTATAATTCAGGCGTGACACCTGAGCGCGACCCGCGCGCCCGCCCGGCAGGCGGCGGCTGGCGGAGCCCTTCACCTGCGGCGCGACCATCCGCCGAGGCGACATCTTAATCAAATTTCCCTCCCCGATACAAGCCGAATGCATATTGAGAAGAGCGGATTATCGGCACGGCACTGAATATGCAACACGTTGCCTTCGGCCTGAGTTATTGCCGGGCCACGTTTTCGCGCGCGCGCACACACCGCCCCACGTGCGCCGACGGAGGCGGCGTTACGCAAGCGGCGGCGCGCGATACACACACGTGCGCGTCGGACGCGATGCACGTCGCTTGCGACTTAACTAACCCGACGGCTGAAAAATATTTAACGGATTATTAAAGTTCACGCGGCGGGTGATTTATTAATAATACGGTTAGGCGGGGCGGCAAACCTCCTAAGTGAATGTTTCAAAATGTACTTCGAATCGATTTAACGTTGCTTCTCGCAATTTATTACGACGACAGATTTAATGAAAGTGTTTAGCGCCACTACGCATTGTGCATTTTCATAAATTGCACTTTGGTTTTCCTCGTCGCGCGCGACGCCGGCGTAATTAACGGCGATGCGTCATTGCGCGTTCGAAAATAGTTACGAATGCACTTCGGTCTTTCGCCACGCGACGGACCGCAACGTCGAAACGCACCGCGCGATAAAAACAAAAACGCATCCTGACGGCGTCCCTTTTCATTGCCACTATCGACTTGTTTCGCATAACACGACCACCCCACGACACTTAAAATCACCATCAGCCGCCGAATGAAACGCCCTTAAACGTGGACAAGACCGAAAGATTAATTAAAACTTAAAACTCTCTGTTTGCCCGTCCCTATTAAAATCGCAGACAATCTTCAACTCTCAACTTTTTTGATTCCGCTCCGCACTCGTTTCGCACAACGCCGTCATTAACATTTCTCACAGAAACTTTCGACTCGCGAGAGCCCTCTCAGCTCGACGTTCACTAATCGCGATTATTAACGATGTTGATACCCTCGGCTCATCTTACTTACAGTCGGGCGTACACTTTTCCGCGCCGTCTTGAATTACGACTTTTATTTCTTCTTTTAATTCCGCCCATTAGGCCGTCCGACTATGTGCCACTAACTACCGCCGAGCGACGGCGCCATTACTTGCCCCGACTTTATCGTCCTGTCGTTTGATACAATAGATGTTCACACAACGCGCGCGCATTTCTGGACGAGAAAGTTGTTACTCTTCGCGTAAATATTTTATTTAATCAAGTGCGCGCGACGATGCAATTATGCGTCAACAATGCCGGCGCTAATCAAAAGTAAACACGTGAGAAAGAAAACGTCGGGCGGGCCGGCGGGCGCAGCGATTTTAATTACAATTATTTGTGTTTACGCATAGTTGTGTTTTTCACGCGCGGCGCCGTGTTTGCGCAGCATTGCGACCGATACAAACGTCACGGGCGCGGCAAAACGGAAATAAACGAAATACGTTGCCGCCAACGCGCAATCATTTTCCGGCTGATGCGAGCGAAGAAAGGTGATTCGGTCGCCAATCTCGGCGGTCAATTACGTTCCTGTTGGGGCGCCGCGCGCTTAAATATTGAACACTTTCCTCTTCCGGTTGCAGAAGTTACATGCATAAAGCAAGCGCCGGGAACAAATCGGACATATCTGCGGAGCGGCGTAAAAGGTTTGCCTCTCGGCCGGCGGAAAGCGATTGGTAAACTTTCGCAGGAGTTTTCCGGACGAGCGGCGCAAAAAGTTCGCCGCTTTCATAAATTCATAAGAAAGTTCGGCGAGTCGGCAAAGTTGGGGCGTTTAATTTAGTCATATTTGACCGAATGTGACGTCATTTGCGTTGTCAAGGGTGCGACGTGGTTAACGAGCGCGGCGACAGAGTGATCGCTTAAAAATCGATGCGTTACCGCAAATAACATTATGTCGCCGTTTCGATGCATCAATCAATTTTCGTCGAGACGGCCGTTTTCGGCGCGTGCGCAGCGTCACGCGCCGCTGCTCCAAATGGCGTATTTCGAAGTCTGGGCGAGTATGATCGGATAATAATGCGCGCGTTGACGCTCGTTTGTCAGGAGATAATCCGGGCGAATCACTTAGCGGAATGAGCGACGCGACGTCGACGGCGATACAACTCGACGCGCAAACGTGTCACAAAGAAAATGGTCGATAAAAAAAATAGAGTTAATCGCGTACGCGCGCACGCGCACGCGTGCGGACGGCGCGGCGGCGGCGCGGCCATAAAAAAGGCATTACGTTTTTACTATTTTGTGCGAGCAAATAGAGCATATATCAATGTAATTCACTTACTCGCCGGTCCCCGCGCACTAACACGCGGCGCGATGCCACAACACGTCGCCCGACGGCAGAGCGGCGACGACGACGACGAAAGCAAGACGCGATAGGTCGCGCGCGTGCGTGTGCGGCGGCGGCGACGCGCGGCGGATCACGGACGCAACGTACGACGGCGGCGCGTACACAAATAGTGACGAACACGAACGCGCCCGCCGAGCGCGGAAAACAATGGCGAACACCTCCTCGCCGCCGGCGGCAAACACGAATGTACTAGGATATTGTCTAATATTTCAAATAGATCCTTTTGCGAAGTCCTTTAAAACCGCCGCCGCCGACGAGAGACGCCTGCGACGTTCGCGCGGCGGCGATATTTTGCGCGCGTCTTCATCACCGCCGCCGCGTCTCCGCCGACGTGCCGATTTGACTCTTTTACTGTCGCCTCGCGCGCGGCACTTATTAGATGACAACTCGTTCAGTTCCACTGACGTTTCGTCGCCGTGAAATTTGTCCAAACACAGTGGTATCTTTGGCACACGCGACTCTCCGTGTTTGGAGTGCTTCTCGGTCGTTCTGGGCAAGTAGGAAATCGACTTTTTAACATTTCACGGGTTTCGGTTGGAACGCATGCATGAAAAGTGAGTTTGTCGATGATAATTGCAATCGCATCATTATTGTTGTAACGTGTCAACACGTATATTGAATTCTATAGTAGCTGCCTGGCAGTGGCGGATTTGCACGAGTTGCTGGACGTTCGTGAGCGTTCCGGGCGCTCCGTGCCTCCAGCGAATGCGCCTTGGGGTAGGTCGCGCGCCGGTTGCGGCGGAGGCGCCGTCAAACGCGAATAAACAGCCGAAGAATGCGCCGACGGGCGCTTTTTATTAATCATTATCGACGGCGCGTCGCGCGTCCGACTCTGCGCGAGGCGCGAACCCAATTCGGCGCTGCGGCCCGGTAATAGGAGTCGAGTTACATAACAAGATAGACAAGTTGGAATGGAAGATAGGATAGGAAAGCCGAAAACCGTGCCGGCGAGAAAAGCATTTCGGCGTAATTGTGTGCGAATTCGGATTGCACGAATTCGCCGGCGGCAGTGGCGGCGCGTCGCCGGCGCGCCGCGGTCTCCGCACGGACGCGCGCCGCACGTCGCCGCCCCTGGACGGGCGCGGCGCGCGGCGTCGCCATCGAACGCGTACGTGCATTAGTCGTACAAATTTACTATGTAAATTAACGCCGGCACGTCGCCTAATCACGACCGGTGCACGCGTCGCGAGCGCGCCCGCTCCGTCAACACATCCGCCGCTCGACCTGCGCCGCCTCCGCCGTCGCTCGTCGGCAACCGTCGCGTAACAAGGTTATATTGTTGTACTCGGGTTTCCGCACGCCGATGACTTGAATATCAGATACCTGTGCGCGCCTGAATGGGGCCCGTCGCCTCGCGCCCCCCGCTTCAGCCGCGTTACGATTCGAGGGGGGCCAACGAGCGGAACGCCGAATTTGACTGTCGACGTCGGCCGCTGTTGACATTCATATTTCTTTGCGGATTGATTGCTCTCCTCGGCACCACGCACAAACGAAAACGACGGTTTCGAGAGCCGCCAGCCCTTTCAATCAATTCGATTTTCATGACGGACGAACACAATCCGAGCACGCGAATCTCGCCGCGCGCAATGCCGCCGCCCATCGCGCACGCCCGACTTAATAACGTTTTCAAACTCGGCTTCACACCGCCGAACTTTCCGACCGTGGCGCGCGTGGTTTATTTTCTATTTCAACGCGAGTTGTTGCGAAATAAACGCGTTAAACGTGCGAACAGGCGGGGGATTCCATTTACAATTTTACACATTGCCCGTTAACACTACTTTTCCATTCTTTCGCAAAGAGGTACCCCTTTGCACTGTTGCTAAAAATCGAATGCAATGTTAATTGATGAATTATATATCGGAATAGAATGACGCTAGAGAACATCAGTTACTGCCATTCGAATCTACGTTCGATTGTCATCGATTAAGCTTGTTTAATTTCATTATTAAAATTGGCCATTTTTGCAAAAATGAATGCTTTTTTATTGTTTTTGAATAACGTATTGGAAAGTATTAACACTATAGAAAATTGGTTAATGCCATTCGGATCTACGTTAAATTCTGCATCGATTAAGGAAGTTTAATTTGAAGTTTTAAGTTTACCATTTTTGGTAAAAATGCACAATTTTGCACTTTTGCCAAAAAATCGAATGCAATTTCAATGTTTATAAACAATATCTCAGAAAAAATGAACACCAGAAAAAATTGGTTAATGCCACCATTTTCAATTCTGCGTCGATTAAGCTGATTTAATTTGATTTTCAAAATTTACCATTTTTGGCAAAAACGCAACGAGGTATCCCTTTGCACTTTTGTCAAAAATGGAATGCGATGTTAATGTTTCTGAACAACGTATCAGAAATTATTAACACTATAGAACATTGGTTTAGCACTGAAACTATAACAATTTTTTATTTTCGCAAAATTTTATCCTGGATAATTGCGCATTACTTGTGAACGGTACATGATAAATCTATGATCTAAACTGAATTTATAGCGGAAGAGTTGCTGTTTCAATTTTTGTTAACTCTAGAAATAAAATCCTACGAAAACATGCCAAAAATTGCTCTCGAACTTTTGCAATTTTTAAGTTTTTTAAATTTTTACCTTGGAAAACTGCTCATAACTCGCGAACGATACATCATAAAATTGTGATCTTTCGCCGAAATGCTATTTATAGCGGAAGAGTTATTCTTTCAATTATTGTTAACGCGAAACAAAGAATCTTACGGAAACATGTCTAAAATTGCGCTCAAACTTTAGCAATTTGGTAGTTTTAAAAATTTTCTCGTGGAAAATTGCGCATACCTTCCAAACGGTGCATTATAAATTGGGGATCCAAACTGTTCTTTATAGTGGAAGAATCCTCTTTCAATTATTGTTAACGCGAGACAAAAATTCTTACGGAAACATGTCGAAAATGGCGCGCAAACTTTACCAATTTTTTATTTTTGTAAAATTTTATCCTGGAAAATTGTGCATAACTCGCGAACGGTACATGATAAATTTGTGAACTAAACAGCGTTTTATAGTGGAAGAGTTGTTCTTTCAATCTTGGCCAACGCGAGATAAAAATTTTTACGGAAACATGTCAAAAATAGTCCTCAAACTAGCAATTTTCTAGTTTTAAAAATTTTATCTTGGAAAATTGCGCATAACTCGCGAACGGTGCATGATAAATTGGTGTTCTAAACTGCACTTTATAGTGGAAGAGCTGTTCTTTAATTTTTTGTCAGCGTGAGAAAGAAATTCTGCGAGAACATGTCAAAAATTGCCCTCAAACTTTACTAATTTTAATTTTTTTCAAAATTAACATGAGATAACAGATATCCAGGTTACATGTTCAAAATAGCGCTTCAACAAAAGCAAATTTCAATTTCTTAACAATTTTTTGCAGGGAAATTGCGTATAACTCGCGAACGGTGCATGATAAATTTGTGGTCTAAACTGCATTTTATAGCAGAAGAGTTGTTCTTTCAATTTTTGTCTACGCGAAATGAAAAATCGTACGGTAACATGTCAAAAATAGCGCTCAAACTTTAGCAATTTTCCATTATTTCAAAATTTTATCCTGGAACATTGCGCATAACTCGCGAACGGTACATGATAAGTTTGTGAACTAAACTGCGTTTCATAGTGGAAGAATTGTTCTTTCCATGTTTGTTTACGCAAGAAAAAAATCCCACGGAAACATGTCGAAAATTATGCTCATACTTTTGCATTTTTACATTTTTCCAAAATTTTATCCTTGATACTGGCGCATAACTCGCGAACGGTACATGATAAATTTGTGATCTAAACTGAATTTTATAGCGCAAGAATTATTCTTTTAATTTTTGTCCAGATATAAAATTCTACGGAAATATGTCAAAATTTGCGCTCAAACAGCACGTCGATTGAGCTTGTTAAATTTGATTCTTAGAATTTGCAATTTTTGGCAAAAATGCAAACAGGTAACTTTTTGCAATTTTGTCCAAGTTCAAGTGCAATGTTAAGGTTTTTGAACAACATCTTTGTATGTATTAACATTAGAGACAATCGGTGTGCGATTCGAATCTACGTTCAATTCTGCATCGATTATGCTTATGTTTAATTTAATTTTTTTAATTTGCCAAAATTTTGGCCAAAATTCAACTTTTCACTTTTGCTAAAAATCGAATGCAATGTCATTATTGTTGAATTATATCTCGGAAAATATTAACGCTAGAGAAAATGGGTTAGTACCCTTCGTATCGCGGACGCGCGCAAATCATAATTTGCAAACTTTTCTAAACTAATAATGCAAGTTAAGAAAATATAATCGATCACCCGGCCGAGCGGACGGGCCAAACGAAAATGTTTGATTTGGGCGCGGAACATGGGAAGTTTGTGTTTGCTCCCACGCGATAAACATCACACCGCACAGGCCGATCGCGCCCTGCCCCCCGCCAGACGCCTTCTTTGGCATAATCTTTGTGTACTACATTTCCGTTGCCGCCGCGTGTTTGCATGCGCTAATTAAAAACTTCGCGAGTTGAACGCAACATCTGCGAAAGCCACCGCAAAATAAAGCGACCGCTGTCCGCGCGCGAATGCCCGATAGTCAGTTGCGGCGGGGGCGGCGAGGGGGAAACGTGCGCTCGAGATCGGATCGGTGGTGGAAAATGTTGCACATCTCGAAGCGTGCGGCGAGCACTAATTCAATCCGAACAGTTTCATTTGCGTTCCGGCCGGCGCCGACTGATAATTAGAGTTACACCTCCGGCCCGGTTTGTTCCGTGCGGCGCGCGCCGTGCACGCGAGCGCGCAGGAGTGGCCGAGCGGAGGGTCGGCGGCGGCGGTGGCGGAAGCTGGCGCGCGCGCGTCTATAAAGTTCGAAACTCGAACCGTCGCTGCACAATGATCAATCATGTAATAATGCACTTACATGTTTCGCGAACTGCCGAACAGGTGCGCGCCGAACGCCCCGCATAATCCGATCGCCGCCGAGTGCAGCGAACGATCGTAGAAATGCGGCGGCGGCGGCGGCGGCCGCAGTCGAGCGCCGCGTAAACGTGCAAATGATCGAAAAATGCGAGCGGAGTTTGTGAAACTCCTGCGGATGTCAGTTGTACTGGTCCCGCTGAACAATTTCATATTCATCAATAATTAATTTGCAGTGGGCGGGAATTTATTTATGAACACGGACCTACATGTAGCAGCGCGGTGGTTGCACTCCGTAGTTTATTACCGCCGCCTCCTTTTTACCGTGCGCGTCGGTTGTTGTTAAATTACCGCGAACTGGAGCGCACCGCTCGAATAACGTATAACGTAATCGAATTATATACGAAATTGATAAATGATTATTACGTTGTTTTCGGTAATTCGTAGATTGCTTTGGGGTTATTGATATCGACGATTATTCCACGTTTCTGCTTTTCCAACGTCGGAGATGCGGTTACGCTCACGGCGGCGGCAACGGCGGAACTTGCCGCGCCTTGGCGGAGACGCCAGGCCACGTTATAGAGATATAAGAGGGAAAATCAAAAGATTCGGCTGCGGTCAGAAGCGAGTCGAAAACCCCCGCGATCGATCCGACCGACGAAATCGAATCATCGTAATGAAGATATCGGACTTGGCCGGCAAATTATCCTCTCATTAAATGGATTTATCGATTGCGCCGTTATTGTCTTCATAAATATTGTTTCGGTGATGAAACATAACTGTTGCAATTTAATAACAAATCACGGGCGGAAAATAAAAAATAACGCGAACGAGACGAAACAAACGCGCGTACTGGAAGGAAATTATGCTCGACCTCCGGCGGAAAATATGAGACCGACATTAATTTTTGATAAATTTCTGGTTTTCGCGTCCGTCAAAGTCCTCGCCCCCCACCGGTCGGCGGGCACTGCGAAGGGCCGCGCGATGCACGCGTGCATAATTCACGACAGGGCATGTGCGGGGGCGGACGGCATCGGCCGGCAATCCGTGGGCGGCGAAATAATTCCGCGCCGCCAACTTCGATGGAGATTCGCGGCGATTGTGAATATTTTACGCGTTATGGAGCCATAAATGCGCGTTTGCGCGAACTTTTCGCGTCGATTAAGCGCCGAGCCGTCGCGGCGCGAAATCCGGAGCGGTATCCCGACGGCGGCGGCGGCGCGCGCACAACAGCAAGACATTGAAATAATCATGTGAATCATGCGACACGTGCGCGAAACTAGCGAGCGCATAAATGATTTATATTCGGAAACGCCGACCGGAACGGCGCATGCACACGGAATAACAAGTTTCACTTCGACTTGGCGCAATATTTAAAATGCGAGCGCCGCCGTCGCCGCCGACGCCCGCACGCCCGCTCGCCCGCCCGCCCGCGACCGCGGTCGTCGAAAGCCGCTCTCGCCACGGGCGCTGCCATTTTTCCCATTGCGACCACCGGTGCGCGCGGCAGACGAGCGGTGTGGGGCGGCGGCGGCGGCGGCGCGGCAAGCACAACACGTTCGCGCGCTCGTAAAACCATCGCCGTGCACGAAATAACCTCGGCAGTGCGCGCAACACGCGCGCATAAAGTTTATATTCAAGTTCTCTCTATTAGTTATACATGTTATCCGAGAACGACGCCGCCACCGAGCGTACATATGTTGCTGGGTATCGAAAGTGGCTGCGGGAGCGGCGCGCCGAGTCGTTTGCGTTTAGCGCGCCGCGCGCGCCTAACTTACGACAATGTGTCGGCGAGAGCGGGGGCGGCGCCGCCGCCTCGACTCCGGGCGCGGCAAAACGCGCGCCAATACCGGCGTGCCCGGCAAAGCGCAAAACTAATAACAGTGCTAAGAAAGCACGTCATATTTGCAAAAGTTGATTAGCCCTCGCTTGCTTTCAGCGCCCCTTGCTGGGCGGTTGCGGCGCGCAGCGCGAACACGCGCGAAGCGAGCGTTACAAATATTAACATTTAAAACTCGAGGAACAGAAAATTTCCCGTTTTATAGGCCAGCCGAAGTTTTATTAAACTCCATCGCGCATCCTGTGATGTTCGAGCATGAAATCGCAATTGCGCAAATGTCGTTCAATTCGCCGAGTGTATTCGCCGCGTGCTACCTAAAACTAATTAAAATCGAGCGTAAAAAGTGCCGGAAGTAAACACGGCGGCGAATTTATATACATCGACACTCGCTTTTTGCGTCTGAGAGTGCGCACGTGCACATTTTTATGCTTTTCAATTCGCCGCGCTAATTGCATCAAATATTTTTAAGCGAAGGTTTAATTAATTAGCACGCGAAAAAGTGCAATTCAAACTGAACAGGCGGGCGCATCGCGAAAGACTCGTCGCCACGCGTTATTGCGCTTCGTTATTGAACATTGTGCGAACAAAGTGCGTTCATTAGCGCATCCAAAAACGACAATCCTGCGGATTAACACCTTTTGTGCGGAATGCAGGCGCGCCCTTTGTAGCGAGCGCGCATCCATCGGCAAACATCACGCGCGGCGAACGCCAGATTTCGCTCGGCCGGAAATATTTTAATTTTGTACCTTTTTT
The DNA here is from genome assembly GCA_027574965.2 of Ecitophya simulans. Taxonomy (NCBI): domain Eukaryota; kingdom Metazoa; phylum Arthropoda; class Insecta; order Coleoptera; family Staphylinidae; genus Ecitophya; species Ecitophya simulans. Next base: position 30,804 of record JAODGE020011088.1, read on the forward strand.
TTGCAGCGCGCGCGCCCAAAGGCTGCAGAGCGCCGAGGCCTCCAGGCGGTGCTTCGCGCGTAGATGAAAATGTAATCAAATCGAATGCGCCACCATCGTGTCTCGCACTATTTCCCGCCGCACGCCGCCGCCAGCCGGCCCCCTTTCGCATTCCGTCGTTTTTCTACGCACGGCGCGCCGTAATGAAATTGATAAAATCGAATCGGCATTATGGAAATATGCTCATAATGAAATTATGTTCGCGCATAGTTGCTTTATAATTTTCGTATTTTCCGCACGGCGCCTCGCGACTTTCTCCGCCAATCGAGTCGGCAGCCGTAAAAATCGCGTCGCGAACATACTCGGCGCGCCGTTCCGCCTTGATTGGGCTACATTAATATCCACATTGATGCATTGGCGGCCGAGTCGGGCGGCATCGAACTGAATGACGAAATGACGCGCGGACGAAGATGGGAGGCGGGCCGAAACAAAAAAAAAATTGAAAAAGTTGAAGACGCAAAGTAAAACGAAGAGCTTATTAAAGTAGGAAAGATTAATAAGCAAAAACCGAACGGCGCGCGGCAATTTCGAAGCGCGAACAAAAACGAAATGATTTCAATTAAAGTTGGAGAAAGCAATTATTCATTCGCGCGATGAAATAACGCGCGCCGCCCCCCGAACGCATCGCGCCTCGAACGCTAAGCGTCACGAGCTTAAATTACTTCTTGTCATTTTTCTCTATCTAAATTCGCCTCTCCGCGCTTCGGCTGGCGGCGCCGCGCTCTATTTTCCTCGGCGGCTCCACTCCTTCATTGTCTCGGCCACCTTTTCCCATTTCCCTAACATCGCCCGACTCCTTCGCGCGCTTGCGCTTTTCTCGCGCGCGCGCCCCGCCTTCGCACGACTTGGTGTTAGTTTTTCCACTTCGACTTTAATGTTCGAATAGTTTTTCCTTATTTTCGCGTGTGTTTAATCTGAATTTGCATGCGAAATTTAGTTTCCAACTTCGCAGACCTTCGCCCACGGGGCGCGGCGCGAAAAATAAGAAAACAAACAACCAACAGACAAACAGCGGCCGCGCGCAGAAGGATAATGAGTGCGGCCAGCGTTTAGCAGCCGCGCGCTTCCATCTTGACGCGCTCGCGTCTTTGATGCTGATGTGCGCGCGCGCGCGCGCATAATTTGCAATGCGATACGCGTTTTTACGCGAACGACGGCGCCGCCATCTTCGCGGCGCGCATTTTTTTGCGGTATGTAATTTCAGCCGGCGCTGCACTTAATTGCGGCCACGAACGCGACGCGACACCTGCGCGAAATTTAATTGCCACATGATACTCTTGACTGCGCGGCGTGCGGCGGCAAACGCTGCGCCGAATTATCGTTCGGCGGCGCACGCGAAACTTTCCCGCGCGGGCGGCGGACGGACGCGGCCCGTCCGCCCAGCAGGAGGAGCGCTAAACGCCGCAATCGGGTTCATTATCTCGGTGATTTTGACGTGTTCGGAAATACGAGACGCCGCGAACGTCGAACGCGCGCGCCGCGCCGGTTTCGAACGAAACTAATCGGCCACGTAATTCCCGCAATTATCCGCCTCGGCGCGCCGCTCACATTAATTCCGTCTTTCGGTTCGGGCGGCGGCAAGAAAGCACTGTGCGGATCGCTAATTTCCACGTTGGTCGGCGTCGATTGCCCGATCGCGTCGCCGGTAAACATTGCGCGCGCTTACGAATGTTTGCTATTTTTACGTCGCGATGAAATAATGGCCGTCGTCGGACCTCCCATTTGGCGCCGGCACCGCCACCCTTAATCACGAATTACGTCGCGACCAGGACTTAAATGAAATGCGCCCGCGCAAACAATTCTCGCGCACTGCTTTCGTGCACCGCCTGTGGAGGGGAGATGATCAAGTTCGAAAGAATTTTAATAGCCCCACTCGCGTTCCTTTTGCAGCGGCATAAAATGCGACGCAACGTAGCATCGTGGAATGCCGAGAGCGTGTAGATTTCCTACCTATTAGTCCGATTAGTGGCTCATTAACATGAAAACGGGCCGGTTGAAACACGCAAAAACACTAATTCGAATGCATACTAATGTACGTCGTGGTCGTCATGGTCTAGGACGGTTCATTGTGTCTGCCGAAACGCACTAACGTTTTGCCGAAACCGAATTCCTAGAGGGCTCAACGAAAAATTAGACACTCTCGCCGTGCAATTTATAACGCGCATGCCGCGCAGCTGTTCGCCCGACGCACGGAAACTTGAAATTCGTTCGGGCGCTTCGCGTTGAAGAGTTGTTTTTGTTTGGAGTGCCGCAATTGCACGGTAAGCTCAGAATGCGATGCCAATGTAAGTTCGGTAACGTCAGCGAAGTAGTTTTGTTAACTAACTGCTCGCGGTCGAACGGTTTCTCGCCGCCGTCGCCGCCGGCTTACGTAATTATTTATCGTAAATAAAGATTATTTATATTTCGAAGCTGGCCGCGGAGTGCGAAACGCGCCTGCCATCCTTCGAATCAAACAGGTGTATTCATCCTCTACTCGGCATCATAAATTTTAAATCCTGCGAAAACGTTATGAACGTTTTATGTTTTTTTTATATTTTTTCGGCATCTTTTATTTACGCATCCAAATTACTATTGCTTTTTCTGCGCCGGCCGCAAAGGATTGCGAGGTTTAAGAGCGGTCCGTTGTAAGAAGATTGGAAATGTTGCTGCCGGATTTATACTTGGATTGTGTTTGTTTTGATTAGATTTTTGATCTTTTCATCAGTTCGCCGACCAAGTCGAGCGCCCCGATTGATTTTACACTGCCTCCGGACTTGTTGCGTCGACCGACTTAGTCGTGAATTACTTGTGTTTATTTTATCCTTACAGTTATGCGCAGAAAACACAACGTTCGAGCGCAAGTCATCGGTTCATGTTTATTTTCTATGCATTACTATTGATTTTTAGCTCATAGTGTTTAGAATCGAAGCAACAATGTAAGAATTGGTCAAAATAAGGAAAATGAAGCGGAAAACTAAAGTTTTAGGGTGAAACACGAGACAAAATGTAATGATTCGTATGAATTTTTTTGGCAGGTTTTGTCATACTAATTTGGAACAGCGCCGGAAGGCGTCTTCGGTAAAATCGAACGCAGGGTGGTAAATTCAGACGTCATTCCCTGTTACATATGTCGGTGCTGCGGTGTTGCGATGCGACTGTTTGACGTGCAGTCGTAAGATCGTATATTATATGGATGAGCGTTATTGGCATCGGCATCGGCGTGTGGATCCGCGCGGCGGCGGCGGCGGCGGTGGCGCGAAACGGCGGCAGATAATTTACACCGCGCGCCGCGTTATGCCCGATAGCGACGACGCGAATGGAAATTTATCGCGCGCAACTTTGATAGCGGCGACCGGCGGATCGTTCGACGTCGAAATGCTAATCGGTTTGACATTTAATTAGCGTCGCAATTAGCGCAACTAGGCCGGCGCGCCGAGTCGCGCCGCGATGCACGCGCGTCGCTTCGCGAACGCCCCGCCGCCGGAGGAAGCGGCGCGAAATTGCGGAAACTCGCGCTGGAGACGTCGAGAACGCGAATTACGAAATTACGAAACGATTCGAGGCAAAACGCGGCGCCGCGCGCGGGTTTCCTTATTTATTAGTGCCTGGCATCGAATCGCACTAAGTGCGCGCACAACTTCCCGTCGGGGCGCTTCCGCCCCTTCTCCCCGCGACGACCGCCGAATCGCAAAAATTGATTTCGCTAAACGACGACCGCTCCACCTGCGGATCGGGCATATTCAATTACGGCGAGCGCTCGCCGTTGCGATACGTTGCGCGTGCGCTCGTTGCGACGGCGCGATTATTAAAGTTCGACTTTTCCCCGAGGCCGCCACTCACGCGGCACGCTCGTCGATCGCAACTTGTCAAAGATGCGATGCGTCCGAGTGAAACATTTTGTTGCTGCGTACGCGGCCGTTTGTAAGAAGGTTCAATCGGGTGCGACGTGTTACAGCTAGTTTATTTTCGGGCATTTTTGCGAAATTAAAATGCCGTTAATCGTAAATCAGTTCTGACAAACTTTCTTCACGTTTGCGCCAGGCAAATGATGATGCGGTGCAGAAAATCCGAAATTGCACAAACTAATTTATTCGTCCTGTCGCTCCGAAACTGCACACGTTTTTACGTACGTGACGTTTGCATTCAAATTTTGCCCTGCATCGCATGAATCACCTATGCAAAACTCGCTCCGTGTGCGAATAACTGTGGCTCCGCGTTTATTCCGCGCAACATAAACAAATTTATCGGAAAATGCTGGAGAAACGTGCGGTTTTGGTTTACCCTCGTAAATTTCGAACCTGCGTTCAACGACGACTACTAGTCGATTAGTTCATTACATGCATGGAGATCACGGTTAGCCGCGTTTGATATGCATGCAACCCTCGTCTGTAGATTTTCGACAACGCGCCGCTTATATGTTATCGAACTCGATGGCGCGCCAAACAGAAGGAAAGCAAAATTTCGCGCGCGCACGTTAAACGATCGGACAATACCTGCGGCGTTCGGCGGCGTACTGTAATTGACTCTAGTCGGATTGCCTGCATTGAGAGTTGATTCAGCGCTCGGCGGCGCGGCGGCGGCGTTTGAGTTCATTCGATACCAATTTAACTTGCATTCCGCGTGCGGCGTTCGCGCCGAGAGCGCCAATGGATACGCGCGCTCGCATAATGGCCACTCCGCGACGCGCTGCTCTGCAAAGTCTCCCGCCGGTGCCGCCGCCGCCACCACCACCGTCGCCGTCGCCGGCGCGCACAACTGCCAGCGGCGCGGCGAAGATTTAATTAAAAATTTAATAAATAGTTAAACAGTTGGCATCAAAGCGCGTCGCCTCTCACGGCCACTGGCAGCCGACGACGGCGGCGCCGGGCGCAGATGTTGGCGACGACGCCGCCGCCGATATAAAACGTTCGCGCGAGTTCGAGACACTCGACGAACAACTAAGTGCTGATAGGAACTAATTAATTTCAACGCGCTCGCCCAACGGCCGCGTCGTATTTTCAACTGTCGCGCGCGCAGTTTCTTTTGCGCCGCCGCCGGCGGCCTGTGCGTCGCGGCGAAGTTACAGCCGCTCGTAAAACCGGCGCGGCGGCGGCGAGAAAAAGTTCCGAACGCAAATTCGAAAAAAATTGTTATTTACGAGCGCATCCGACATGCATATGCATTAACGCATGCCGCCGCCCGGACCGCCTTCGGGCACGGCTGCCGTATTTAAACAACTTAATTAATTAACAACGGTTGTAAAGTGCGCTCGCGGCTGCGAAGCGGCGGCGGCGGCGCGCGGAACAATGCCAAGACTTTGGCGGCGGGCAAAAATGCCGCGCCAACCTGACCCGCATGGCGATGACGAACGTCCGCCGCCGAAGGATTGCGGCGCGATCTTACGTGTACGTGCGCGCCGCTCGTTACCTCCTTGGTCGCGCTTTGTTTTTTTTTTGTTTTTGCTTTTTTCTTCCATCGGGCGCCGTGCGCGACGTAATTAAAACTCGATGAATAAACGCGCGATCGCATGCCGGCGGGTCACAATGCGCGGCGTGTTTACGGCTTCATTGCGCACGCCGAGCGAAAAAACGCACCGGCGCGCCGAAGAAAAAGGAACGAAAACAAAAAACACGTCCTCGTTAACCGAGGGCGGCGTTCCGTCCGAGCGTTTGGCGTCTAGTTAGCGAATTCGTGACGCGCCGATAAAGCCGCCGGCGGGAATTGCGACCGATCGTTCGTTTTAGTAGCGTCCGCCGAAAGTTGATTTCGACCGCATGAAGGCGTTTCGCGGCCGGGGCAATAACGCACTCGATTCCGCGCCGGCCGAAAACAATTAAACGCGCCGAACGTCATCTCGTTAACGCGCCGCGTTATCATGATGCGCATTAAAATTTCAAACGCGAGCAAATAATTTCGAGGCTCGCGCGTACACGGCGCCGGCCGCCGCCCCGACCCGGATGCTTGGCTCGCCGTTAAATAATATGCTTGCTCGTTGGCGCGCCGCGCTGTAAACACAAATGATGGGGCTTGCGCCCTGGCAGAAATTTATACGCGTATTACGATAAAAGATGCGACGCACGATCATGATTATCTCAGTGGGAAAAATCGCAATAATTGTGATAGAAAATTTTTTCTTTTAAACTATCTGAGATAAATATTTTCAGCATGTAATATTGAACAACCCTGTAATCACATTTTTAATTTTGTTTAATTATTTTCTCCCTTTAAAACCACCTTAAACTTTGATTTAATTCTGGTACGTTGTTAAATTATATATTTTGATATATTATGACTGTCCAATTATTGGAGGCAACTATTTATACAGAATAATATAACAAGAATTATAACAAGAGCTTTTTAATAATAATTTAATTAAATATTTTATGAATTTATTATACATTCTAAATTCAGATATACACTCCAATTCAACCTTTATTTAGAACGAATTGATAAAACTTAAGCTAGTGTTTATTTTGTTACATTTTATAAGTTTATAGAAACGCACTATATAACAAACCTATGCACATTTTAATGTTCATTTCCGAGTAACTAATGAATGACTAAAAATTCCAAATTACTGAATATTTTAAATAAAGTCCCACCTCCACCCTTTTATCTCTTCGTTTTTACAATAAGAAATATAAACGTAAAGCCCACTGAAACGTGTTTGATGAAATGCGGGCATTTTTTAACAATAAGATGAATACGCTGCGTTGCTTTCCCACCTATTAAGAGTTTATTTGAAAAGCTGATTCACTGGTTTAAGTTTTAAAAGATTGATAATTTTTTTTAATATTATCTATACAAAAAAAACAAGCCAAAATTATACGTACTTAAAATTTCATAAAGATTAACATAAAATGAAAATTAGGCTGGTGAATAATTTGTGACTGATACTGAATCTAAAAATCAGGCAATTTTAAAAGACATATTTTTTATATAATTCTAATTGATTGTCACATTTTAAATGCAGAAATACTCTCTAGATCAACCTTTATTTAAAGTGAATTGATTAAATTTAAGTGTGTTCAATTTTGTCACATTTTATAAGTTTAAGGAACCAATCAGTATAACAAATCTGTGTACAATTTTACTTTTCTTTTAGAGGAACTAATTAATGTCTAAAAATTCAAAATTATTGAATATTTTAAATAAACTCTCACTTCTTACCTTTTACCTCTTCGATTTTAAAATTGTACATATAAACGTAAAGCCCGCTGAAACGCGTTTGATGAAGTAAAAAATACGGGCATTTTTTAACAATAAAATGAATACGCTGCGTTGCTTTTCTACTTATTAAAAGTCTATTTGAAAATCTGATGCACTGGTTTAAACTTTAAAAGATTGATAATTTTTTTCAATATTATCTATACAAAAAAACAAGCCAAAAGTATACGTACTTAAAATTTCATAAAGAACAACATAAAATCAAAATTAGCTTGTTGAATTAATTGTGGCTGATACAGGATGTTAAAATCAGGCAATTTTAAAAGACAATTTTTTCTTATATAATTCTAATTTATTGTACATTCTAAATGCAGAAATACCCTCGAGATCAACCCTAATCTAAAGTGAATTGATAAAATTTAATGGTGTTCAATTTTGTGTTCATTTTATAAGTTTAAAGAACCAAACTGTATAACGAATCTGTGTACAATTTGACTTTTTTTCGAGTAACTAATTATTGTCTAAAAATTTTGAATTATTGAATATTTTAAATAAACTCTCACTTCTTCCCTTTTATCTCTTCGATATTAAAATTGTACATATAAACGTAAAGCCTGCTGAAACGCGTTTGATGAAGTAAAAAATACGGGCGTTTTTTAACAATAAGATGAATAGGCTGCGTTGCTTTTGCACATACTAAAAGTATTTGAAAATCTGATACACTAGTTTAAACGTTAAATGATTGATAATTTTTTTCTCTGTTATCTAAAAAACAAGCCAAAACTATACGTACTAAAAATCATAAAGAATAAAATAAAATCTAAATTAGGTTGGTAAAACTTGTGGCTGATACAGAATCTTGAAATTTTATGAACAAATTTTTTTAATAGTTCTTGTGTACTTCGGTATTCTGATGCATATGGGCCAATTAAGTTATTACCTAGAAAACATAAATGTTTGCATTGTTGCGGCCTCACTGTGCGTCGACGGCATTGAGGAATTCTCGTAAAATATGACTAGTTAGCTGCGCAGAAATGAGCTTCGCGAGTTTTCATTAATACTAGCGTGCGGCGGGTCGAGAAATCGACAAGGCCGCTAACCGGCAGGAATCACTCAGCGCATGCGATCGCACTGAAATTGTGAATTATTATCATTAAAGTAAACGAGCACGATTTGCGCGGCTGGCGCATTTTAATTTTCACATTTTCACATTTCGTGCGCCGGAATAACTCCTCGAGGGGTGTCGCCGCCGCGTCGTGAATAACTCGCGCGCATTTCGGCGAGCGCTTGAGCGGTTTACGGCACCCGCATCGAGCGGCACGAGAAAAACGACCGTTTAGATATGCGCCGATTGATAATTACAATGTAAGTGATATAAATCAAGCGCGCGCTGGTATTTTTCGACGCTCCGCCGTCCAGCTGGAAAAGTCACCCGCGAACGCACAAACACAAACACGCGTCGCCGCCGCCGCCGCCTCGCCTGCCAAGAGCGCACCGCCTCGCCTGCCGAACCGAAAGCGCTCGACGACACGAGCTTTCCACGACACGATGGCGTTTAATCATCGAATGTCGCGTGCGTCGCGTATATTTCTCCTTAAACATACACTTTTTACGCGCGCCCGCTCGATGCATGCGGCGACGGCGGCGCGAAAAAGGCCCAAAAGAAATATGTGTTAAACATCAACACAGCATTTATCGTTCTCCTCGTTATTTTTCTCTTTTCATCCGACGACGTTCGTTCGGCCTTCGCGGCAAAGGCGGCGGCCTATCGTCTAGTTATAACCGCCGCCAGCGCGCGCCTCTTCACGCGAAGAGCTCCAGCGCGTATCTTTCTATTTTTTTTTTTTCGTTCTTTGTTTTTTTAATCGAGTCCGAAGATTGTCGCGTTGTGACTGAGTGTCGGCGGCGAAAGGCGTCCTTAGAAATGCCAGCCGGCTGTCGGTTTTTCGTCGCTCTCGAAGCTTCCGCGCCAGAGAGAAAAAAAAATGGGTCTCACGTGCGCCGCCCGCGACCGTCTGCGTTTCGTGTTGGCACACAACGTATGCTGGAATTGCGCGTTGCATGACTTGTTGGCATGTGCGGGGGCAGGGTTGTCGATTGGGGCGTACGCGGCCGCGCTGGAAACTTCGAGATTCGAACGTATCGATAGCGATCCGGTTCGTATTTATTCAAATTAATATTTGTTCACGAAACGCAAAGCAACGCGAACGCGCTCGCCGCCGGCGCCGGCGGCGTTGGTTTCTTTAAGCGCTCCATTTATTATCAGCCCCAACAATTAGCCGCCGAAGCGTATCGATCACAATGCGTGCGCCAAACTGTCCCAAGAAGCCGGGAAATGTTTGACTCCGTGTTATTGCCCTGGGCTTCGTGTATGAGGGATTAAAAACCCTCCGTCAAATCTCCAAGGAAATTGGCTGCCGCTATATTTTATCCACTTGCAGCCGGCTTGAAAAGTTGCGCTATTCTTTGATTAATCCAACGTAGGAAATTTTAATATCGCTAAGTCCCACAAGACGCCAAATTGCTTTCGCGAAAAAAGTGCTCAAAATTAAATAAGCGTAATTTCAGCAACAAAATTCGCGCACGCTTTTCACGTGATTCGCTTCGCCTACCTGTTGGGTGTTAACTCTTCGTCAAGCTTTAACGACGAGTGGTGGTTTTACAATGCGGCGTTCAAAGTGATTAATCGGTGGCGAAATGCACACAAAATTTGCTTGCACTATATATCACTTTTGACGCGGAGCATTTCCAAAACTTTGTTTGTCCGACCCGGTATGCGCGAAGCGCGTCGAGAGAAAAAAAAAGCGCCCGAATATCTCAATACGCTTCAAGGCGAGAGAGGGAAAAATTCGATTTGTCGAAACGCTCCCAACTTACGAGTCAAACACCGTTACATTGTTCCGTCACTCGCAATTTTCCGCCGCTGCGTGGAATTTTTTTTCCGCGTCGCCAACGCGCCCGAATACAAATTCGGGTGTCGCGCGCGTGGGCGCGTCGGCTGTCCGGGCCGTACGCGCGCGGACAATGCCAGAAATCTATCACTCTATTTACAAAAAAACGTTCCTTCATTAATTGTGTATCGTTTGTTTCGTGACTCTGGGGCGGTCGGCGCGAACATTCGCGTGCGTTCGTCGCGCACGTCGACGCCCGCGGAAAACGTCCGGCCGTCGGACACGTCCGCAAAAAAAATAAATAAAAACGGGGCGCTCGCGATGGCTCAATATCATTCGGTTATGCGCGTTGACAAAAGCGCGTGCACGCGCGCGGCACGAAATTCGTGCATCGCGCGTCGGCTCGCAGGTGAATAGGTTGCGACCTGCGACGCCCTCGGCAACGGCAGCGAGCGACAAAAAAAAAGAAGCAGCGTCGGGACGCCGCCGCGCGACGCAGGAAAACGCGCCCTTTCGAATAAAACGCATTATGCCCATTAAACCAACACACTATCGGACGTGTGCGAACGTGAGCTGAAATTCTACACCGGCCATGAATATGATTGATCGTCTCAGACGAGTCGCGCGGATTATTTTTTTTCCTCTCCGTTTCCGTTCGCATTTTCATATTTCGGCCGGCGACGTCGCGCCGCGCGGCGCTTCTTTTAGTTTATTTTTAAACGTCGTTGCCACAATGCTGCCGACGGGCAGTGCGTTGCGGCACGTTTCAATTATTATTCAAATGCGCGTATTAATACATCACCGACGCGCGCGGATTTGTTCTTTGCGGGACAGAATGCGACGCCGCCGACAGCGACGACGGACATAATCTGACGAGGTCGCGTCGCGCCCTTATTAATGCGACGCGCTTCTTCGTCGAGTGATTTTATTGACGTCGTGGGGGAGGCGAACATGTGTCTGCAGTAAAATCCAATTTGGTTCGCATCGCTCATACGCGCGCGATTCGTTTATTCGTGTGCACATCGTTTAAATGTTGATTTAAGAGTCGTTTTATAGGTCGCCCATTAAGTTTTATGCACTTGTTGGACACAAATTTTATTCGACGCATTAAATTAAACGCGTAATTACCGAATTTTATCGTCTGAAGTTAACGTTTACGTCGATTTAATTGTCCAATGCGTTTTGCATTGTTATTAAACATAACCGACTGGCGACCACGTCGCCGGAAGGGCTTGAGTGGGGACTTGGTTGTTAGCGGCAAGTTTCAAACGAAGAAAGAATTTCGCCTGCCGAATCGGGCGAAATGTTGAAAATCTTCGCATTCGTCGAAAATTAAGTTAGAAATTTGCGCGCCGCATGTGTGCCCGACCACTATTCAATTAAGTTTTCGCGATGCTATTGAATTTCGCTTGAAACGATTACACGACTGAATTATTACATTCAAACGCGGCGCCGCAATAAAACTTAACCGCGGGAAGTCGACGAGAGTAACGTAATTAAATTTGTTTCGAGCGCTCTAAGTTCGGGAAAGGAAAATTTTCCCTAGTCAAGCGCGAAATCGGCGCTCGCGAGTCGCGGGGGGCGCCTCGCGGCGGCGGCGGCGGCGCTGCCCGTCGTGCCAGCCCAACTCGCGGCCGTAACTTCGGCTTTTTCAAAGCACGACCGCAGGAGGCGGCGGGATATCCCATCCCCGCCGCCGAATTTGTAATGCACACATCGCGCCGGCGGCGGCGCGACCGCGGCAGGCAGGTGAACTTGCCGAAACTTGGCGTGCATGTTCGTTCGGATGATGATGATGATGGCGGAAGGTGGTTTTTATTGACTGAAAAGTTACGTGCCGCGCGCGGGCATTTTGAGCGCGTCGGAGACGGGCCCGAAGTGCGCGCCAAGAAGAAAGTTGCGGTCGAGCGTGCGGCCGGCCGTCGTGCGGGCGGCGGCGGCGGCGGCGGCGTGATGCTTAACGCAACAGCGTCGCGCCGAACGCCCGGCAAAGGTGGAAACTTTGGGCGCGGCGGCGCGGGGCGCGCGACGGCCCAACTTCGGGTGGGAAAATCACGGTTGTTTGTAGTTCTTGTAGTTACGCGCTACAAACGGCACAAACGGAACGCCAGCGCGCGCACGCCCAGAGCCGCGCAGAAATCTGCGGATAGCGGCGAAGTAGTTCGGAAAGGAAATTGCAAGTTAGGGCGAAGTTAAGTCTTTCATCTTGCGCGCGGCCCCAAACGACGTCTGGCATAGGGGTTGCCGGAATTTAAAACCGAAATATTCAACGAAAATCGACCAGTTGACTTCGATATTATCTCACGCCCGCGCGCGCCGTTTATCCGGAAAACTTGCGCGGAAAACTTAAAACTTTACTAATTCTGATGCACTTAACAATCTTCTGTGCAATTTTCCGCAACAAAATCACCAAGCCGCATTGTTTTGCCAACGAAACAAAACATTTACTTGCTAAATATTGTGGAACACAAAATCCAGCTGTTTGAAAACAAATAGGATTCTCCACGCTACATACTAGCGACTCCTAACGGCTGCCGGAAGAACTACCGTTTGGAACCCACCCTTGCAACGTAGACCCCCACCCCCAACCACGACATCTATTACCTAGCTTGCGCAACGCCAATCTGTTGCACGCACAATTCCTACTCTAACACAACCACCCCTAATCTACTGCCACCCGCCACGCAGAGATGTCGTGCCGACCTCTATTCGTCAAACAATCTTCGGCATTATCGCGTTGACCCTCAGCAGGAAGACAACACTACGTGCATAATTCTCTTGTCCTCCCGTCCTCGTTTCAACATGAAAAATATCTTTGCGTAATGACCATTTGTTACTGTCCATCATAATGAGGCTGTAATTTTCTACGTTGCATTATATTTCCCGTATTTCACTAATTGTCCTGTTAGACCAAGGACAGCCTAAACAAGCAACGGTCGAGCACACGCCTCGGTCTATATTACAAAATTGTGGCCTTGTTACGCTCCAAAAATTCATTTAACGAGCGACGTGCAATAATTGGAAGATAACAAGATAAAATTATATTTCGATGTAAATATAAACTAAAGTCCGACATATGTCCTAATCACTTTTTCAGCGAATTGCGCGAATTCAGCAAATCTTCCAGCGGCATCATTATTTAATTTGTATTTATTTTGGAGTAGTTACATTAAACAACTTGAAAGCGTTTAAAATCTCTTTTGATATTTATGAATTTTCCTTCTATTTTTTGCCTTCTCGCCTATTGTAAGGTATATATATTATTTTGTTTTACGGGAGGGCAACAGCTACAAGCCAGATGACAGCTAGATCTCGAAAATAGGACGAGCTAACGCGTACGTATACATAATTCATACATATTATTATATGAAGAGAAATGTTAGCAGGCTATTTTTTGTTGCCCACATTTTTTGATGCTTTGGAGGGAGACGTACGGCATATACATCGACGCTTTGGTTAATTCCGCATTTGTTTGTGCGCGGAAGTTTGCAAACAAAAAATAATGTGAGGATTGTTTTGTAATTTGTTTTTTCCAACGAAATATATATATAACATTTCGGTTCGCACACAATGCAGCCGACCGGCCGCGAGTTTGTTTTAACTAATCATAGTAATTCGCAGGAAAACCGTATAAAATGGTTTGCTCGATGCAATCTGCTGAAATATTATTGTGGTTGTATGAATGCAGGTGAACGGCCATCGGTGAAGCGCATTTCAAGTTTGAATGTTAGCGTACCTTCTCCTAATAATGTATAACGTACTACTAATATCATGCATAATATCAACAGTATTAAAAGTGTGTCATACGTTAATTGGCGTTAATTGCTAACGGAACATTGTTAAAGTGGGTATTTGATGCTTTTCAATTAGCACTTAACACGTTTTCAACCTGCTAGTTTTATTTTGTTTTCGTAGCAAAAGCATTGTGCTTTTGATATTAGTTGCAAAAATTGTCTCATATTTTCGATTCAATGTCCAAAAATTGCAACACTTCTGGAGAGCTAATGTAAACTTCGAAAAAAAACCTGAGCGTAATCATCAAGTGTTGATAATTGGTCGCTGGACGCAACGTAAGAATGAATTTCACATTACCGCGCTTTTTTAATGTTTCGTCGAATTTGCGTAATGCGACTTAATTCCTACCCATTAGGCGAATCGTGGGAGAACTAATGAACGTAGCAGTGTGAAATCTATTTAATTGTAGTTAAAGCCTGACTGTTTACTAGTTTTAAACGGCTCATAAAGCGTTTCCGCGCGGCAGCGGCGCGCGCAAGACGACGAAGGAAAAAAAAAGCGTGGCGACGTTTAAAGAAGGCACGTGCTGGCCTCGCGCGAACGCGAAACGAGCAGGTCGGCCGTAATAATTTCCGTTCGCGTTTAGCACCCGAATTTAACGGAATGTTCTTCATTAGGGCCGCGTCGCCATTGGGCTCGACGTAATAAAACAGGCGGCCGAGCGTGGGCCGTAAACCGGGGTCGCGCGTGAGAGCAATCCGCAGGCACGAACCGTACCCGGGAGTGCTTCCCGACCCTTGCGTAAATCAAGCGAGGAGCGTCGCGGCCGTCTTCGACCGCGCGCGTCCCGGACAATCCCGTAGGTGAGGCGCGCGTCCGAACCCCCTTGCGATTTCCCGCCTGCTGCATGGCCAGCGTTAGGGGGGCATCCTACGATTTTTTTTGCCGCCGCTTGTTAGCCGCGATACAAGCGCTGCGCGCGCGACCTGGGAAGGGGGGCGGCCCTGCGACGGATTTATCGTCGCGTCGGAACCGCTTAAACGCAATTATAAAATGACGGCGGCGTAAAATGATATCAGCGGCGCGCACGCGGCCGCAACGTTGGTGGGGTTGGCGCATCGTGCACAAGCGACCGCTAATGAACCGAACGAGCGCGACCAGACTGACCGAACGACTTTGGGACCTTGGGAATCATGCGAAAGATCGGCGGCGCAGATTTATCAAAGTTAAATTAGTTCCGTCGCGAACGAGAGCTGCACCCTCCGCGCCTCCTGCGGCTGCAAGCGACCTCGAACATGATCGTGCCGCCGCACGGCACGCGAGCGCGGGCGCCTGACACCACGTGTGGGACGCGATGCCAGTAAATATTCTATTTCCCGCTAATAAACTATACATTACGCGGCGCGCTCGTGCCGAGGACGAGGGCGAGGACGAGGACGAGGGACGCGACGGCCGCCTCGGGCCCAGATTCGCGCCGCGACGCATAAAAGGACGACGCCGACGCCGTGACGAGCGCCCGCGGACGAACGGCGATTATTGTAACGCGTCGACGCCGGCGGACGGTGCGGGCGTTTGTCACACGACGCAAATTAGTCCCGTCCACGGCCGACCGCACGTCCGACCGAAACTACCTAAAAAAAAAACGCGCAAAACCGTCCACGTCTTACTCGCTCAGACGTCGCCAACTCATGCGCGCGCTCCGGAGTGCAACAAAAAGCGCAAGACACGTCCGTTATGTTCGCGTATTGTGTCGGGCGCGTCGTAAAAATGCCAAGCGGAAATGTAAACTGCGCCGGCGGCGGCGAACGTCGCCGGCTCTGCCGTCTTGCGTTCGGCGGCAGCGGCGCGCGGCGCCGGCGTCGAACTATAAATGTCAATCAGATGATCGTTTGTCAAATCTATGGCCCATAAATACGAAACGCGCGCCACTACTTACAAATTACCATGCATGCGCATATTAAGCGCTCCTTTTTTGCTCTCGCCTTTTCTGTTTCGAGGGGCCTACCCCACAATGAGTTACTGCCCGTTTCACTGGTTTCTGTTATTTTATGCGCATCGGAATACATTTCGCTCGCACAAAGATCCTCCTATTAGATCTTCCGCCGGGAAAGAATACTTCCAGAAATGGCGCGGCAATAAAAGTAATGCGACTTAAATGTACAGCGCGAACGTTATAGGCCATGCATAAACACATATTTAGACGCATTTCGTATTATTATTCATGGCCTGGATAGAATTGGGATTTACAATGTATTTACAATGTGTTCTGCGACAAAACGCCACGAATAGCATCGTCGACGCGACACATGCTTTCATCATTTTTGGCATCCGGCGCTCCTTTTGTTTCGCTCGGCGCCGGTGTTGGCCGTGTTTAGGGCAAATTACGACGTGACTTGTTAAAAATGTTAATGAATTTTGTAAGTCGGCAGGTTTTTAGCCCGAAGTCACGATGTTGAACCGATGTATTCGATAGCGTCCTGCGGGCTTGGAGCGAAAGGTGGCCGAAAACGTCGCCGCCGGCCGGGGTCGGACGAAAACGGCGCGGCCAAAAATGAAATTCTAATTAAGAAAAAACAACCCCCAGCCGCGTGCCTTCCGCCGCGCCAAGGTTGTCGTGGCTCGTAACGAACCGAGTTTAATTTCTAATTAAAAATATGCCCGCCCTCGGTTTATTCCGGCGATTGTTTTGTTTTAATAGCATCACAATACGCGCGGCGCATGGTATGACGAGCCCTTCGGGCGTTGATTTGGCCAACTCGGCTATCAGCAACAACGCGCGCCCGTACACGTGTCCCGACGACGCAGCGATCGCTGCAGGTGTCTGATAAGTAATGCCTGCGTGCGCGCGCGGCGGCGGCGGCGGCGGCGGCGAAGTGCAGCAATGCGAATGCGTCGTCGAACGACCAGGTGCGCGATGACGATGCGCGACGACCGTTTCGCTCCCAATGAATATCAATTGCGCTCCGACGACAACGCTCGCAATCAGAGAGGGCAAAAATATCACCGGGATTAAAATTTATTTTCGAACAACTGCATAAACAAGTCGACGAGTGGAATATCAATACAAACGCCACGAATGATACTGGAAGCGAATGGCCCTCGACGCCCCTGTCTGTTTTTATCTCGCTTTCCCACTACGCCGCGAGATATCCGGCGCCCCAACGCCGACGCCGGCGTCGGTCCTTCGGCTCCCTTTTCAGCGCGCACAAACGAAGCGTATAATTGAGTCCTCTCGCCAGGCGTGCGGCGTGCAGTGAAAACAAAAGTCGGCGCTCGAACGCCCGATGCGATTCCGCTTATGTCTCTTTGATATTATAACTAATTAGGAGCGCCTCCGAATCAAATTCGCTTCGTCGCGGACGTTGCCTCGCGTCGCGGTCTTTCAACGGCATGATCATTTAAAATGCGACATAAACAACGCCGCCGTCGCCGACTCGTTATGGCCGCCCGCGGGTGCAAACGACCAAGTGTTTCTGGCCATCGCCGGAAAGGAGGAGTCCGCGGTCCGGCTGGGCGACCAAACAAACGTCAGCATCTATTATTTATAGGTTTGTTTTTCGCCGGCGCTCATGCGAGAGGCGACCAGATCTTAAACTCGCGCTTCTACATGAACATGAACATGAGCATCGGCATGAAGAATTGCCGCGCGCTTCGAGCGGACACGCCGGAATAGTCTCGGTGCTGGAAAGTTTAGGATATAATGATGTGGACTTACACAAATTGGTTTGTTACGGTTAGGGTCAGATGGTCCTATAGCTGCGCATAGTTGTGTTGCTGTTGGCTCAACGAATTCGTGTCCACTTTGGCCCTGGTCTAAGATAATGATGCCATATAACCGGAATGATCATCGAAGGAGACTGGATGCAAGACGGCGGCGCGGTAGAGCAAAATGACGTGATTCTTTCTATCCGAGCAGTAAGCGAGCGGCGGCGGCGCGCGGCGATTTTCAACACACTCGAAGATTTATTCGGTCGTAATGCATTATTTATTGCGGTGAGTTATTGCAAAACGCGCGCGGGCGACTTCAAATTATACGTACAAACAGGGCGCCACAATAGCCCGGCCGTCAACAAATACCTTTTTATCACTTCAAACGACCGTTGTTGGTCGGCGCCTTCGTCGCGCAGTGTTTGATCATTTCGCTGCGGCGTTTGGTGCGCGCGCGCGATCTTCAAGACGTGCGCCGTAAATAGGACACGCAAGTTGTTACGTTCGGTTTCGTCCCGGCCACCGCGGGTGCGAGTTTTCCGGCGCACCCGCTCCGCCGCGCCGCCGCCGGCTCGACTAAGATCTCGGATGCGCGGCACTAGATTATAAGTGGGCGCAATCGTAAAGTACCGATTTTTATACGCATTACGCGTTGGGAACTTTATGCGCGCACAATGCGAGCGAACACCGAGTGTTCATTACTGCCGCGGCAAAGAGGTTTCCTGCCGGACTGAAACCGGAACCGGAGCACCTGAAAATGGAAAATGAGGGGATAATTTTCAGTCTGGAGTCTTGACTCCAAACCGACGCCGGCTCGAAACAAAACGTTTTAAACCGATCGGACGCACTGGAACAACATTTCGCTGCGCGTTCTCAAATTAGTTTTTAAAAAGGCGCGCAAAAAGCAGGCACGACTGCGCATAAAATATTCCGACGGGCAGACCGTACGAACGACGAGATAATAATTTCGAATTCCATCCTGCAGCTTTTTCCGCTCGCACTTCGCGCTCGCCGACGGCCGGGAAAAACGCGGCGAATATAAAGAGCGAAAAATGGGTATAGCTTACTGCCGAAATGCGTTTTGCGGCAATAAAATAAATCATCGCGCGCGGCTGTTTGTGCGTTTGTTTTTGTTAAGTCGGCTTAATTTTCGGCGCGACGACGCGTTCATTCGGCGCCGCGTTTTCTCACCTCGACGGCACGCGCAAGGTTTCGCCTAGGGGAGACGAGCCAAATGCCACATAAGTTTTATTTCGTTTCGCACGAGCGACGTTTCCAACCGCCCCCCAGACCCGTCGCGAGCGGAAAGCAATTGAAAGTTATTCGAAACGTGAGCAAATTCGGCGCGATAACGCCGCGCGGCGTTTATAAATATGTTGGGCACATCTCGGTCCTGGTTTGCGAGATGAGGAATGCGCCGGCGCCGGGCGCGACCGCGCATGCACGCCCGCAGATGCGACGGCTTTATGAATAATTTAACCATTTATAACGTTTCGGTAATGTTAAATTTCTCATCGGACCTTACCCGACGACGAAGCGGCGCGCGATTTCCTCTGGCCGTCTTCCTGCCGTTCTCCTCGCCCGCCGCGCGCCAGCCGGCCGGTTGGATCGGTTGGCTTGTATCGCGCGCGCGCACGTATCCCTGAGCGCGTCTGCTGGGAAACCTTTTTCCACCTTCTCCCTGGAGCCTCCGAGAGCGACGGCTCGCCCACCGCGCTGGCGGACTTTTCGCGGGCCGCGCACGACCATCTCCGACTATCTAAATATTTATATATTTATGTATGCAAAATGCGAAACGTCTTGCGGCGTTTGCGGAAAGTTTGATCCGGCCATTGTTAACGTTCGACACTGTTACTGTTAACAATAACGTCGGAAACGCCAACTTTTCGCGCTGAAACAACGCGCAAACATTCGGAAACGCCGCGAAATATCGACGAACAAATAAAACATGACGTCTTCGTTCCTTCTCTCCCGAACCAACTGGGAAGTTAGATAAATAACACTTATCGATGCATATCCACCTACCGTTGCTTGTTATTTCCGTGTTTGTTTCATTCCAATCGATCAATTATTCACCGGATTATAGGCAAAACAAAATTTGTTAATTCCCAATTAAAATTCAGTATCCCTTTCTGTAGTTTTCGATGCGAGCGACGCAGCACTACAAAGGTATTGCAATGAATTTCGAGACTCGCGCAGCGAACTACGGGGCCCCCTCTTTACCATAACCAAATAGAAAATAAATTTTTCCTAATTCTTTACAAATCTGAAAATCTGTTATCACAATGTCTTCAAATTTGATTGCTGATTAGATTTAAAAAAGAGACAACAATCAGACAATTTTTGACAAAGTTAGCAGCACATCATTCTGAAAGCTTAAACAAGCTCACAATCAACAATGCACGCTAAAGTTGTGGAACTGCTTTTGGCATTGCGGTTGCTATGCAGGTGCTATGCTGGTTCCGGTGGAGAAATCGTAGCGCTGAATTAAGCGCGACGCGTTTTCAGCATTGCTTTAGTTTTGATCGTTGTTTCGACTGCGTGATGGCTAAAAAAGTTAGCAATACCTAATGTTCCTCTTTTCGTTGAGCTAGTACAACAGCGTCCATGCATTTACAATCTTCGTAAATATAAGATTTCACATTACTAATATTATTGTTAAATACTTCAACTCTGGCAACACTTTCAGAGAAGGACACCTATAGGAACAGACCCGTAAAAATACAAGCTTGGCAAACGATAGCTGAGACGCTCTTCGGTGACTTCAAGGAATTAGATAGGAAGAAGAAACTTGAAATTAGTAAGTCCTACGTTTATTTGTTTGGAATTTGACAATCATTTTATGATTTACATAGTACTTTAAATAATTGCGAATATCTTTGTTTGTGTTGTGTCCTTGAAGATGATTTGGACATTGACCATTGCGAAATATTGTAAGATTAGAGTTGTCTTTACTGGGCGGCCAAACCGCTTCCTTACAAAGTTGTGCCAAACACAACATGTTTTTATAATGTTTTTTGCTGTTTCGGGGTTAGTTATAATTGGTGTACTAAATATATACCATTTTTGGTATAGAACGCCAAAAGCCTTTTCTACTGTACATCTTGCTCGAGAAAGCCTTTCATTAAAAATTCGTTTTTCTGGCGTTGGCAATAACCCAGGATATAGACTCATCCCCAACAAAGAAAAAATTATGTTTAAGCTCAATATCATTAGGCAAACATTGTTTGCTTGGTATGTTTAATGCATTGTTGTTCATTAGACGGCAAATCATAGAAGTATTGAAAATGCATTGATGGCTTTCTCGGCCGTAAGAACCAATATCAACCATAGTAAATAATAAACTTGAATCTGCAATTGATATCAGCACAACTGAAAAATAATGTTTATAATTGTAAAACAGTGACCCGCTTCTTCTCGTTTTTTTTTATACAAACGTGCTTTCCATCAATTACCCACAAGCAATGTGGAATATTACAAGTATTGACATAGTCATTAGCTTTCTTAAACCAGTCCTCCTCTGTTGGCATCGGCATTTCTTCGGTGTGCAGAGCATTCCAAATCGCTTCGCAAATACCATTGATACTTCGACCAATATGTTACAGCGAAATTAGATACGATTCTGATAGTATCTGGAAGTTGACCCCCGTTCCAAGATATCTAAATCAAAGTTATAATTATATTTATAAATGTTCCAGTTCAGGCACTAAAAGGAAAGTGGAAAAATTGAAAGCTATAAGAGAGGTAAAGTGTGCAGTGCATGTAAATTTCATTTCGCAGACAAAATGAATTTTCTTGAAAGCCACATTGATACGGGAAAGTAAGTTGTCAAAAATGTAAGTACTATATTTATAAAATATATGTAATTTTTAGGCGAATATGCAATGTGCAGACGGTGCAACAAATCATTCCGCTACCTACTCCCCAATTGCAGGTTTCGCATACTACACATTCTACAACAAACATCATAACATCTCATTATTCCATACCCGCATATAACTGATCATCTTCAAATCAGTATTATAATTCACAGTATAATCGCTCTTTCCAACATTTTGCTCCTTACTGTTTACTCGTCGACGTGTACTTCGGTAACAAGCACATCACTTCGAGGAACGCATATCCCCACCTCAATGCACAAAACTATGTATTCCACACTTCTCCGCCAAACACAGCATTAACCTCTAGCACTGTCATACGCAATCCCTATTCTATTGCGCGTTATTCATCCACTTCCACTTCTTCGTCACCTATAATCACGTAAAACTGCAATTTGTATTCCAGCCAAGACAAATCACAACCATATCGCACCATTTGGTATATCGTCCCAACCATTTGCTCACAATCAACCGAAGTTCCATTCCTCTCAACAAGTTCAACATCTTCACCTAGCCAAAACAGCAACAATGTAGATTCGCTCACCGTACATGCAACATCAACCATGTCTTCAAGAACATCATCCCACAGAAAATCGCTTGAAGATGCTCTATATGAAAGAGTAATAGGAGCGCCGGACAAACTCATACAGCTTATTAATCAAGCCGACACTTCCAAGTCACAACCTACCGCTAGTCCACATGCAGGATTAATTAAGTACATGCTAACAAATTGCATCAAGCCGTGCTCACCGCAATTTATAAATTTCTGGAAGAACATCGGAAGGTCCGACCAAATCGATATACATCAAGGCATCATCCGTACGAGAGACGGTAATTTGTAAACTCACAAGTATATATTCGGCTGGTGTAAATGTTTTCATGCTAACGATACTTCAAACTAATATGTTTATACATACTTTAATGTCATTGCTAATTTATGCTGCGGAGAAATGGCACAGACGGCTCCTGCGGGCACAATGTGTATCTCTAATTTTGTTAGAAAATGATCAAACGTTTCTGGTGTCATGCGGTAATATTGAAAAAATATTTGTAGATATTGTCGATGCAACGCAAATAAACGGTGATATTCGCTGTCAGTAACACGCATGCTTAACAGGGGATTGGCAATTCGTCGTACCCTGTGTTGGATTGGATAAAACCGACGTTAGGTATGACAATAAAAATATATTAAATGTAATTTACCTTGGTCTTCTTTTCGATTTTATTCTCCTTGCCACCACTTGCAATAGAAATAATCCGCATTCCGCAATAGTTTTCTTTACTCCATTCATCTTCTATGTGGCAAGCAAGATTGCTGCTTGAAACCAGACCTCTTGCACGGCGTATGCTGACTTGCTGTCTTGAAATCCGCCGTTCCCACGGAAAATTACAGAAAGAAATACTGAATTTTAAATATCAATTAGCATGTTTTGTTTTTTTGCTTATAACTCGGCCAATAATTGGTCGATCAGAATGAAACAAATACGGAAGTAATAAGCCAAAAATTAGCTTTCGGACGGTATCAAAATCTAGGCACATTTTTAATATTTTGAGGGTGTACAAAATTGGCTTCGAACACCTGCCAATGCTCGAGAAAAAGTCCATTTCAAAACCAACTTCCTTACTGGACTTGTTTTTATCTTGCCATCGACAGAATCGACATAGCGCTTGTTTCTGACTGCGAAACAAGCCATTGACAACAAATAGCTCGGCGCGTGTGTGTGCCGATTGGATTTTCGGCGCACGAGAAAGTTGCAAGGCATGAATTTTTAATGGCGTCTCGCAAGAAAAGCAAACGTTAATATTGCAAAGTTGCGTTTTGCGCTAGTTTTTTTTTTCTCGACGGCGGCGAGGAGCTTTCAACGAAACGATAAAAATTTAATACTTTACAACCAAGCACCTGCCAGCGATGAATGCGTCGCTCTATTTACGCCTGTGAAGCTTACGAGTGCTCGATTCGAAACGAAAACATACGACGCGTGAGTCACTTTTCTCGCTTTCAATTTCCGCATCAATTTGCGCGGCTAATCAAAGCCGGCGAACATTCGCCGAGCGATAAGCCTCGCGGCGTCGTCCGTCGATCGGGGGGCTTTCTTTGTGCGCACTGCGCGCGCCGGTCACGCGGAAAATCAGCAATCAAGTGGCGGAGCGAAGATTCCCAAACAAATGCGTGCTGGAGTGCTCTCCGGCAAGGGAGACGCCGCACTGGTCGTCCTGTGATCGACGAGCCGATTATGATTTGCGGCACGAGGTGGCGGACGTGCGTCGTGCGGAGGGGGTGGCGGGCGATGATTATGCGACACGGAGCATGTTCGTCGCCGCTGGGCATATGCAAACAGTTTAGGGCGCGAGGTCTGGCAAGAACAATCTTCGCCGCGCCTCGGGCGCAAACTCGCCCGTTCAAATTTACGCGGGCGCGGGAAGTCGGATGTTTGCTCATTGTCGGCGGCGGTTTCTCCATGCAGGTATTGCCTGATGGGGAAAACTATTCGAGAGGCATTAATCTGTTTGCGTTGAATAATTGCCGACGCGCCGCCGGGCGGCCAGGTCGCGAGCGCGATGTTGACGAAATCGGGTCAATCGCAAGACGGCGCGCTCGTTGCCGCGGTGGTCTCCGCGGGGCGGCGGCGGCGGCGGCGGCGCGCGCGCGCCAGAACCTTCGTTTAATTTCGCGCGCGCCGTCGTCGTCGTCGCCATCGTCGGCCCCGTTGCCGTTTAATTACCGGACATAAATTACGCTTCAGCTGGATGAACCGCGCCGTCGCCGTCGCGCCGTCGCGAATTATACGCTTTCGACTGGCTTCCAATTATGAGGCGAAATTTCATTACGCGCGACGCGTTGCGCTCCCACATCCGCCACTTAACTTTCTCATCTCGGCCGACGGCGGCGGCGGCGGCGCCGCGGCGTCCACACGTGCGCAGGCCTTATTGACGGGCGAAATTATTCGCGAGATTATTCGCGCCGGCGAAAAACGGATAACGTTAATTTCCGCCGCGGCGCCGCCGCCGCCGATATTTTCGAAAGTGCCGCTTCACGCCCGGCTAATTACTGCGACGTGGCCGCTTCGGCGCGGCTCCCAGGAACGACCGGGTTTATCGTGCACGGGCACCTGTTACAATGCGGACGCATGCGACTGCATCGACCGCCCCTATTAGGGTCATTCCGCGCTCGCTGACGCTCTCGCCGATCAACTAGATGCGCACTAATCATCCATTCGTCCGTCGAGGATTATACGTACTCGTAGGTCCCGAATACGTTGATTTATAATCTCCACATTTTATTCGTCCATGCGGCGCAAAAGTTCCGACTAAACACGAAGCCTGAACGACGATGAATTATTCATTCAACTACCGATTTATAGCGCAAATTAATTACCTTCCTTACTGCCAAATGACCCGTCATTTATGCATTTCGAGCTTGCATTATTTATTAAATTTCTGCTCGAATGCGCGTTTAAGTGATTTGAATAATGCAATCTCACGTCGCCGGTCGACTATTTGATGGCGAATTTAATTGATGGACATAAAATGCCTCGCACAAAACGTGCGGCGCGCCGTTCATCAATTAATTTTTCTCAAGATTCTTTTAATAAACAACGCCGCTAATTGGCGGGATCGTCCTGGAGCTACTGGCACCTTCGGCCCGTCTGGCGGTCTGGCATTCATTCTTTATCGGCGCGACTCGGCAGCCGACGTTTTCCGCTTTTTTATTTTGCGACCTCCGTTTTGCCCGCAGACGCCGGCAAATTGCATTAGGGTCGCGTCTCGCTGCGTGCGGGTTTATTTTATTTCGCTTCGTTCGCGATGCTCGACGAAGGATCAGCTGCTTGTTTGAGCGCGAAGGTTACGCGCGCGCCGGCGTGGTTTTTTGAAAGCGAAATGCTGTTCGGCTTCATTAGCGCCAATCGTTTTGGGAAAATTGGCGTCTCGGCGGAATAAATCTCGACGCTGTAATTGCCGCGCGCATGAGGCATGCGAGTGCGAAAGCTTTCGCGTCGGGCGCGGAAATATGCTCGACGCAAATTGTGTTTCCCTCGACGGGTGGCGCGCTTTTTTTTGTTTTGTTTTTTTTTTTCTCCTAGCCGCCAACGCGTGCGGTGCTGAATATCACAGCTATCGTCGCAGAGAAAAACATGCGAACCACAAACGCCGACGCGAAGCCAACGTCGAGGCTACGCGAAGGTAGTCGCGGGGACGAGGAAAGCTCGGCGAAAAAGTGCCAAACGAGAGTAAAATCGTTCTCCTAAATATGTTATTGGTTTTGGTTTACCGCTCGAAACGTCGAAGGAAGTGCTGAGCCGCGTGTTTCCAACCTGCGTGTGCCCAAGTTGACGACGCGAATGAACCACGTCTCGAGAAACGTCTTAATAATAGATGTGAACGGAAGAAAACGTTGTGCGCGTGCGTCTTTATCAACATTGTGCCGTCGCATCAATATATTACGTCGAAACGAAAATTACCGAAGCTCCGCCATCGAATTCAAGTGCGACCGGTCTCGCATAGTCCTAGAAGAATGCGCCTCGCGTGCTCATAATTAGTTCGGCGTTCGTAATATCACTTTGACGCGCGGGCATCAAACGCGAATTTGCGCCTTGAAGGTTCTTTGGCGTAGTTTTGAAGAGTGCCAGAAGCAAAGTTGGCACATAATTCGCTCGACTCGGAAACATGTGTGTAGCAAACGCGCTTTATAAGCGATGCTCGGCCAGCCGGAATTTAATATTGCGTCTTACGCGAGCCGAGCACGCGCCGCTCGCCTGACATGATCTCTTTGTAAACATGCGCCCGCCGGAACGACCGCATTGTCCAATATCAAATTGCGCGTTTCCAACCGAGCGGCTCTCTTTAATTATTGAACATTTTCATTCCGCGCGCGGCATTCCAATCACTGACCATCGTAAACCGTTCTCGGCGAACGAATGAAATGTAAATGCTTCGGCTGATATTAAAGTGTCAAAAAACGCGGAACAATTTCTCGCTGTTACAAAGAATTCCGCGGCATCACTCCAAGGATCCGTGGAGAAAATGCTAAGAGATGGCTGCAAAGTTGCCAAGAACACAATTGGATTTATGTGACAATTTTAGAATAGGTGCGTTTTCTCGGCAATTAGTCAGTTGATTATTTAGCGATTTATCCGGCTGTCAAGTGTTTACTTTTTCGCCCGTTTATGCGCCGCATTAATTGTCCTGAGTAACGAGCGCGGAAACTAGGTTTTTGTTGCGTCAGGCGCGCTTCCGGCCTTCCGGCTCGCTGCCCCCGCCCCCCGCGGCGAGCGTCGGCGCGAGTGTCTTGAACGCGCCCTGGCAAAGGACGCATCTATTAAATACTTCCAATCTTATCGCGCGCGCGTGCAGCGCGCCTCCGATTGCAATAAATAAAAGCGTCGGGCGGCGTCGCGGCCGCCGAAATTGTTCGAACGGAAGATCTGATAGCGGCCGCCGGCGTTGCGTTCGTCCTTCGTCCTTTCGCGTCGCGCGACTTTTGCGAAACCGGCGGCGGGCGCGCACCAGTTCGCGATAGTTTCCGCCTTGGCGCTGGGGAAAACGCGGCGGGCACCTGGCCGGTGGCCGCCGCCGCCGCGCCGGACGTCGGGCGCTCGCGAAGGTGGCGGCGCCCCCGCCAGAGGGACATCAAGATAAATGCGTGACACATTGCGGCCGGCGTTATCTAACGGCCGTACCCTTGTGCATTCGTTACCTCTGGTAAATTAAAAACGGAGAAGCGCCGCACAACCGAACGTCGACCACCGCTTTCATTAATTCTCCGGCGCTCGCGTTCCGCACGTTGTGCGGTGTGCGCGTCGGCGTGATTGCAGCGGCGCGTAATTGGTCGATGAATATGAATGAATCGTTGTCGAAGTAAGCTTAGCAAAATGTTAATGCCGATGCTAACGCAATTGGTCAACATCGCGTGGGCGCTGAGTGCGCCGCGAATCGATGCGCGGCCGTTTGTGCATATTATTGAACAGTGACGGACGCAATCGCGTGCCGGCTATCGCGACGCGTAAATAAACGTCCGAAACGCGCTCATGGCAAACAATGACACAAATTACGAGCGGCGCGCGCAAGTCGCCGACGCGACGATCGCGCGCGCGCTTGCGCTCGTTCTATATCTCTCGTCCCTCTAATTTATACAAACGAGATAACTACTATCACGTATTGTTTAAGATGAGCTGGAAGTAGAATTATGCTCGCACCGTATAATGTACGCTCGCCTTCCAGCTTCTGGGTGGCGAGATTAATGCGCCAGCCAGCGTCCGGGCGTCGAGAGTATTTATTTTCATTTCCATACTCAACAAACAAAAAAACAACAACAACAGTTTATTCGACGATGGCGTGCAACTGTTGCAGGCCTCTTAACTTTCCACACGCAGCCGCACATTCGCGAAACTGCGCGCGCGCGCACTTGTAACTCGAACGACGAGCGCAAACAACTCGCAACTTTCGTCGCGCCGTAATAAAGTAACATACAAAATAATTTAAGCCGCATTTTTGTATGTTCTCATTTTAATTAAATTTCAAGCCGAAACTCAATAACGACGAAGGCGCGCATCGCCGCCGGTTTCCTCCCGGTCCCAAAGAAACGACCCCCTCCGCCGCCCGCCACCCGCCGAACACTTGAAAACTAAAACGTCGAAGAGCGCCGCGAAGTTTCCTGCTGATGTGCAGGCGGAGGCGGCGGCGACGCGCGCGTAAATACGAACGCGCGCCGAGGACAATGCGGGCGGCGGGAAGTGCCATTACCATTGCCGTTTTAGTGCCACCTCGGGGGCGCGGCCGCGAGCGACTACGGCGCGCGTTACGTGCGGCCGCCGATGCGCCGCCGCCGCCGTCTCGGCCCCTTACTTATTCATCGCGCCGCCGAACACATTATCGCCGACGATTCGTGACGCTATTAGGGCCACAGATACGGCCGGCCGTCAACGCGCGCGCTCCGGCCGTGACATTTATTATTGCTACGCGCCCGCTTGAATAACAGCCTGCAACTTTAATGCGCAACTTAAAAATGGATCGAGCATATGGTTGGCCCGGCTCGCATTTCCGGCGATGCCGCGCTCCGTAACTCGGGAACTTTGTGGTCGGCATACGCGGGTTAGGTGGCAAACGGTGATCCGATGTCAGAGGCACGCACGTCTGTTTTGAGTCACGTGATATGAACTTCGCTTTAATCTCCGGCTGATGCAATTAGAGGACTAGCAGTTCGTCTGCAAACAGCGCGAAGAGGAATCGGTTGAATTCGGCGTTGGGCGGGCGCAGAGAAACGACCTTGATAGCGTATGCTGAGCTCGTGGCACGGCCCGAAAACCGACGCGGGAACTAATCAGACGATCGGTTTTGCGCTTTAATCGAATGCTAATTCATTAATAACAAGCGGCGCGCAATCGAAAAGCCATTCCGCCCGACCGGAATCTCAATTTCGCTCTTTTCAGCTGGGAAAAGTTAAACTCGGCGCGTTGCGCGCGCAGGTTCGCCACCATGCCATCGCCGAAGCATCCAAAAATCTATTCCGAGAGATCGATACTTCCATCGGGCAGGTTATTTAATTACGGCGCGAATTATCAACATCGACAGTCGTCCTTTCAATTTCTCGTCGCTTGCAACTGTTTAGTCGGCGCGCGTTCAAAGGCTTTACGCTACGCGATGCATTAATGCGATGTCCTCCACAGATACTCCGAAACCGATACACCTCGCGGATCGCGGCCCGCGCCGGCGGCGTTACGTTATACCGTCTCGACAAAGCCAAAGACGACGGAGACACGTCGCAGCAGGAGGCAGTCGAGATGCTTGCCTAGCAGGTCGCCCAGTGCGGCGCGGCGGCGGCAACTGCGAAACAGCGACCTGTGCGTGAACCGCACAGAACGGCGCGCAGATTCGACGACGCAACCGATAGCGCATCGTCACACTGACCGACGAACGATGCAATATTTGCATTTGCCGCCGCCCCCAGGTGGGCAACAAATCTCGTCGGCGACCGCCACTTGATGCGAACGCATCGTGCGCCGGCCGCTTCGCCGCGCGCCGACGAACGAAACAAGTAACTAACCGAAATTGCGAAAGCAATCACTGTCAATTGTCGACGAATTCAATTCCAATTCGATTATGAACCGTGCGCGCTCGTACGACACTTCCGTTCACCGAGAGCGTTCCAAGTGGGCATGTGGGCCCAATTGATTGTTAATTAATATTTATTAATTAGCCATGAATAAATTAACCCTCCGCTCGCTGTTGTTCGGCGGGCGCGGTCTGCGCTTACATGTCGCCGAATAGGTTTCGATGTTTGCGCGCAACAATTCGCACAAAGGCATTATATATTCATAATGTACTTGCCGTACGGCATCGTAAACCGTTCGAAAAGTATTTATAAATAACGTATAAGCACCGGCTGATCTTTCGTAAATTGACGCGCGCGCAATTCGACAAATTGTATAATTCAATTCATTTCGCTGCAAATTTAACAGGCGTCGCCGTTGTAAAGCAGTCGATAATTAATTAAATCTATTTATATTTGGCTGGCTCCGGCTGGTGCGCAGGTACATCGTATAGAGTGATAAATATTCAGTGTGCGCGCAAATATATAAATATTTGGTGGCACTGTTCTGGACGTTCGCAAATATTTGCTTTAATTTCGCACTCGGCGCGCGTCGTTGTGCGTTAAGGCAGAACGCTCCACGTACAGAGCGCCCGGTTACGTCTAATGGGTGATGATCATCGTGCGTGTGGCAAATAAAAACGCTCGTCGTGCAGCCGTGTGCAAGCATTTATCGCGCGCCATTGAATTTTTGCAGCGCGCGCTGGGGAATGTGCCGATATGAAGTCATTATTAATTCACTTTAATTGCGCTCGGATAATTAACGCCTTCGCCGCTCCTTAAGCCGTTGGCCTCGGCGGCGGCGGTGGCGGCGCGCGGATATCCTCCGACCGGCGCTGGCGCACTAGCGGGGGAGTAACGGGCGAGCGCGCCGGGGCGGCGAAATTATGTGGACGTGCGCTCGTCGAGGGCGCGCGCGATTCGTCTTGAAATTTCATTTCGCGTCATAATAAATTTTTCGTAATTGCCGCGTAAATTAGAGGCGCCCCTCGGCGCGCACCGACCGCCGCCCGCGGTCCGCGCGCGCGCGCGCGCTCGCGCCCGAAACCCGAGCGGTTTAAAGCAAACGCAATTATTTATCGGCCGAAGGGTTTTGCGCTCTATTAGCGCTACATTTCGCATCTAATGGCACACCTTAATCAGCCACCGGGAAGCACTTAATTCTGCTAGCCGCTTTAAACTAAGAATAAAAAAAAGAAACAAAGAAGAAACGAAAACCTGGACCGGACGCGAATAAAACGCCGGCGCGTTGTTGTTGGAGGCGGTTGGTGGGCGGGCGACAGTAATGCAATTCGCGTGCGGCGGCTTACAAGTTCTGTTCGCCGCCGCCGCCGCCGCGCGCGGTCGGGAAGAGATTTTTATTCGGCGTATAATTGAAACGAGCGCGGCCATTATTTTCCGATCAGCGCGCGCTCGTTAGACCAATACTTCGCGTGGAATATCGTTAGCGATAAATAAAAATGCGTAAACCGGCGGTCGGCGAGGAGGGTGAGGGGGGAGCAATGGGCGGGGGGAGCGTCGTGTACTGCGAAAAGTTATTAATGTCGAAAAATCCCCACGGCGCTCGGCATTCGTGCGGCCAGGAAGGACGCGCCGATAGCAAGAAGGCATGGGAAACATGCGAGGATGACTAATGCGTCGGCGTTTTCTATTAATGAACCAGGGCGAATTTCGTGCCGCGCCACCCCATATTGGAATATGGCGCCATCAACGCGAATTTATTGACTGCACTTTATTAAACATTAAAAGCGTCTGGCGCTTGCGACTGCGCGAATTAAATATTTCGCGCATTTGGGGCCCTTTCTTTTTTTCGCTCGCGCACGACGCATCGTTTGCATGCCCTCACGCGACCGCCGCCGCGGCGATCGCCGGCGTGCGTCGTTTGTTCGCAGATTTAGTGCGTAGTTAATTTCGCGCACAAAAGAAACAGCGTGAAGTTGTTCGTATCGTTGTTGGCGCCTCGCGCGCCGCGGCGTGATCGATCGTGTGCGAAGTGAGCTCCAAAGTGGCGATTATGGTGATTAATAAGTGCGCTTACGCCCTCGGTGCGCGCGCGCGCGCGGCAATAAAATTCCTAGGCGAGCCGGTTCCCGCACGCGCCCCACGCTCGGCGAGGGTGGCTCGCCCCGGATTATTAGTTTCGCGTCGCAAACAAATTAAAAACCTATCGGATCACAATGCCGACTGCCGAGCGCTCGAGACGGCTCCGGGGAGCGGCCGGCCGAACGAAAGAAAACAACGGGGAAAGATTCGCCGCCTCGCGGTGCCAACGGGACCGTCGCGTTATAGTCTCGCGAGATTAATGAACGATTTTATTCCTCTTCAATGGCGCGATGCTTCATTGAAACGGCGCAATAATTGTGTTGACTTTAAAGTAGACTTCGATTAACATCTTCGGCGGAAGTTATTTACCCGTTTACGTGCGCCTTAATTGGCGAAACATCAGCCGCGCACGTGTTCAAACAGCGCGCCGAGTGCGCATGCAATATTGAACGATCGATTGGATGTTTTAAAGAACCGCCAGCCCGCCGCGATAAACACGTGTTTTCGCTCGGCGCGTTCGTCGCTCGGAAACCAATCGAACGACGTGAATAAATTACGCCGAAACAGTGCGCGCTAATGAGCAAATAATTAAGAACGCTTTTAAACAATTGCGGCGCACATTTTCGCACGCGCTGCCGTTCACGGTGGATGATAATAAATCAGGACGAAACGCAGCGAACAGATATGTCGATGCGATCGTATAAATAATGTGGACGAACCCACGCGGGTTCGAGTCGGACGTGCGCGGGCTTCCGCGCGCAATTAGTTCTGTTCGGTGCGCACGGTTCAAATATCGCGCGGTTGAAGCATCAAACATGTTTCCGATATAAATCGCTTCCAAGTGGGGCGGAGTAAAATACCGTTGCGTATTCGGAAATAATTCAAATAAATCGGCGCGTTTTTTTTTTTTGTAATAAAACAAAATACCGATTGAGCTTAACATCAAATAATATCTACCCGCAGCGCGGTAAATCCAAGCAGGACGGCGCGGCGAGGCGGAACATTTTCAAACGCGAGCGCGTACAAATCAAACATCGACGAAGCAATTTGGCAGCGCCGAATTGAAAAATGTGTTCACAAGGTGGTCGCGGATGATCGAGTGGCTTGTCCGGGGGGTGGGGGGGGGGGGCGGGGCGGGGGGGGTGGGGGTGGGGGGGGGGTTGCGTGGTCTGGCGCTGGGCGGCGGGTGGGCTGGTCGGAGGTGTTAGTGCACCCGCCGCGACTGGTAGTGCCGAATTGCTATTTGTATTAGATCCATCAATTAGCCAACAATGGACTAAATATGGTCGATACGGTGCGCCGAGCGCGGCCCAGCACAATGCCGGCCGGTCGGCATGTGCGGAAAACCCGCGCGACTCGCGCGAAATGCATTAGAATAATTTGATTTCGGCCGACGTCGGTGTCCGGCGACTGATAATAATGTTAATGGCGGGTCGAATTTAAGCGCGGCCGGACGCTAATCCGCTCATTGTCAACGCGCCCAACCCCCGGATGCAGGCACGTCGACAAAAATAAAAAACGACGCGCAGCCTCGGACGCACACTTTCATCGTTGACAATTGTCTGAGCGACTCGCATTGCAGCGTTCTTGTGGCGTGCAGGTGAATTTGACGAAACATTTGAATTCAATTCAATCACGTTCGAGTTGTTTTGATATTAATACGTTACGGGAACGTAAACGTGAACCGCGGACGTCAGACGTATTTTCCCAGTCGTTCCTCTGCTCCTTCATGCTAATATCTTTCCCGCTTCTGCTAAATTTACATTTTACTTAAAATCTTCGTCGAGATTCGCGAGGTTCCGTTCGGATGGAAGTTTAACCGACAGAAATGGATACACATAATAAAATCACGTATAATTCCAGATTCCATTGTCTCGCGCGGATTCCGGGAAAGGACGCGACGTGCAAGGAGTTTGTTCGCAAACAAAGGACTGCGAACATGACGAGGGCACGCCGCGCTCTAATGGGAAGTGGAGCGCGCGAGAAAAAAAAAGAAACGATGAAAAATCGATGCGCCTATTGGCCGATGCAGGCGCCGATACATGTTTAATAAACGAGCGCCGTCACATATTTAATGTCCTCCATTAAGTTTATTATTCACTTTGGTAATCCCCCGACGCAGTCCGAGCGGCGGCGCGCCGCCGCCGGCGGGCACACTCCGCGCGTAAATGGCACCGACATGCAAATGCGCCGGCGTTGCTGTTTTATTCAACCGCGCGCATTTATTACCGCATTTCTTGTGGCGCCCGCGTTCGTTTGTTTTCACTCCGGATCGTCGTCGCGTAAGTAATGTCGTCGCGCCGCGTTGCATTTTGCAGCGATTTGCGGCGCACTTTTCGTCGGCGCAATTATTCGCGCGCGGAAAGTGTTCGCGCCGCTTCGGCGAAATCGAATTGAATATCGCGCCGAGGATAAATCTTCCGCGAGTCGCGCCGGACCTGTTGGCGGCGAAGTTCGGTCGGTTTGGCCGTGGCACGTATAAGATTACAATTCGCCCGTCGCAACCTAAGATGATAAACGTGTGGTTAAACGCTCGGCGCTGCGTCGGACGCGCTCGGGAAAATTCGCTCGCAGTTAATGTACGAGCGCTTGTCCACATAAATCTAGCAATTACAAACGAACTGTGTTTTCCGCTCAAAACGCTTTCGGCGCGCGCAAATTTCGCACGGGCGCGTTCG
Source organism: Ecitophya simulans (assembly GCA_027574965.2). NCBI lineage: Eukaryota > Metazoa > Arthropoda > Insecta > Coleoptera > Staphylinidae > Ecitophya > Ecitophya simulans. Next base: position 64,990 of record JAODGE020011088.1, read on the forward strand.
CTGTGTCGGCGAAACTGGTCCGCGCTAACTGCGCGAAACTCTTAAGGCAGTTATTTAATTTTTACGCGCCGAGACGCAAAACGCATTAGAATTTGTGCATTATTCATTTGCGCGGGTCATGAAAGTTTAAAGCGGCTCAACGGTCCGGGCCCAGGCGCTTTTTAAACAGCGCACTTCCAAGCGGCGCACGCCGCGCCGCTCTAATGTTCCTGTTATTTTTTAATGAAGCGACGGCCAGCGTAAATTTCGCGAGATTCGAATATCGCGCGAAATTGGCCGCAGCGTGCGCTTTACTGGTGCGCGCGCGTCGGTCCGGGCGTGCGTCGTCTGCAAACATCGTCGGCGCCGGCGACAAAGCACAAGAAGCCGAGCGTCGAGGAGCGTATAGCCGGGATAAGGACCTGCCCTGCGTCGTTCCGCACCTCCTTACGGCACAAAAGAAATCCGAGTGCGAGGCGCACATGTGCAGAACGGCGCCTCAAATAAGCTAAAACGCTGCTTTAATTACGCCGTGGATGTTGAAGTGCTCCAAGCGCCGCTGGAAAAATTCGCGCGGACTTTCGCCGTTCGCCGTCGCAAAAAAGAAACGACACCTCATTACAGATTTCGTCGGAAAAGTTTGCCTACCTGCGAGTGGTCAAAATCAGCTGCACTTTGCTTCGTTAAAGGAAGAAATCGCCCGAGCGCGAAAGTTCGACGACGTTCGTGAATATAGAAATTCCGAGCGCCGATAAAAGTCGACGTTACATGTCAACTCATTGGATCCCAAAGCGGCGAGACTGCAATCTTAAGCGCAATTTAATTTCTGTTTGCACGGAAAATCCTTAATGCGCTCGCAACTGCAGGCTGGAAACTCGGCGCGTCGCGCCACGCGAAGCACAAACTCGGCGGAGTGCCTACTTAGTAGAATTCTTGTTCTAATTAGACTCTCGGAGTATTTTCGGTTAATTAAATTCATATAGTTGCGCATTGCCGGTTAAATATTTACGCTGCCAGCTCCGCCGAGCGCGCGTCACCTTAGACTTTTCCGCATCACCGAAAGAAGTGGCGACTTTGAAACCGACTATTTTGTTTTCAGCGCGCGCGCGCGCGCGTTTCCGCAGCACCGCCGCCAACGCTAATTAATTAACTATCAACCGCATAATGCATGTAGAACAGCGCAAATTGCGAGGTAAACATGCGCGCCGGCTTCGGACGATATAATCGATTCGCGCCGTCTCCGCGGATCGATCCGTCGGCAAAAGTGCGCGAAACCCCGAGCAAGGCGGCCGCGCACGCAATTAGGGCAATCATTACGTTCGATCACTGTTCTTCGATGTCGACCGCGGGCGGCGTAATGTAAATTTGATTGAATTAAATTATAGGCTTTTCCATTAGTTTAACGCGACCGGCGAAAAACGCGTCGCGGAACAACAAGCGCGGCGGCGGCGGCGGCGTCGGCGATGCGACGCGAATTGTTAAATATAAAATCAGTTGTCGCTTGAATTATTAACGCGCCACCGGCGGCGGCGACTGCATTATCAGATATTCGCTATTGCGTTGCGCCGACAGACGTTTATCACTCATTAGTCGATTCGCTCATTACCTGACCGCTTCGGCGAATGTGAATTAATTGCGCGACTCGTTTATTATTTAATAACTTCGGGGCACGGCGCTGGCCGTTGCGCGGTTGCGAGTTTTGCGGACTGTTAATTAAACATGAAATATTACCGCAATTATTAATTTATTTGAGACGCGGCCGCCGCTGATTCCGCATTCCAAATCGGGGATTTGAAATCAAGATTGCGAACTATTCTGTGATTTGCATTCGTGAAGTGTTAATTCTTTTTCGGACTTTTTCGCGACAGCGTAAATGCGCGAGCAGACATTGCGTCATTGTTCATTTGCTCGACGGCCAATCAAGGGCGTTGTTTTATTTGTGAATGTAATGACGACGGGCGTTCGCGCGAATTCTGTTTTTTTTTCCGAAACGCGATGCGATGGAAATATTCGAATTTCCGGGAAGTTCGAAGCGAGTTATAAAAACGAGCGAATCGATTATTGCGTTATTTATATTTCAATTTGCGCGATTGACGATCGGCAAATGCGAGTTCTTCGTTCGCGCTCTTCCGGTTCGTAAAGAAGTCGAAATGCACGTCGCCGTCGACGATATATTATTTAAGCGCGAATGCAAAGGAGGGCAACGTCGAGGACGCGAAAAACGCGCGCGAACCGCGAGACAATAAAAAAGCTAATTTATCATTACCATTGCGTCGAACTTGATTTATTGCGCGTTCGGGTTTCTTAAATCGGAATGCACAAATTGCGGTTTGAACCGATTTGTATTTATCTTTTTTATCAAATTATTTTTGCGCCCCACGGCGACGCCCGAGAGCATCGCGTTGAATTATCCTCCGACAGAAACATCAATATCGCACGATAATTCGTTGCGATCTCGTCTTCGTCTCGACGAATCTTCGGGGGAACGCGACGCCGAAGATTATGCCGATTATGGCGCAGAAATTGATAGGTTTACGAGCGGCTGAAGGGCGAACTTTCGACGATATTGAGAAGACTATTCAATTAGATCGTCGTCCTTCTGCGCGCGACTTCGCATTTCGCTCACGCGCCGAGCGTCATAAAAACGCGCGCGGTCGTAAAGTCCGGCGGCGAAATTATAAAACTCCGCCCGTTATCTGCGCCGCGTATACAAATTAAGTGCGAGCAGGCGGCGAGGACGAGGGCGCCGCGCGAACCGGCCGCCCGGAGGCGGCGAACTCGCGGTCGAGGGCGGAGGTACGTTACGTGTGTTTTTACGTCGTCTGCGGCCGCCTTCCGCGTCCGCGCGGCGATACGTAACGGCGCTATCTAAAAATGTGTCGAAAGATAATGTCGCAACAATATGTCACGCTTATCGCGCGCCGCCGCCTCCGCCGCCGCGGCGAAATAATGCAAAATATGCCTTATTAGTTATTGCGCCTACCGCCGGCGCGGCAACAACATCCAGCCGTCGCGCCCCCTTTGACCGGCCCCGCGCACTCGACTGCGCTCGGCCGCCTCCCGGCGGGAATTGCTTACATAAATTATGCGCCTTTTTTGTGTCTCGCGCGTCGCGCTCTATTTTTACAAGCTGCCACCTAACACTTTATTTCGCCTCACGCGCTTTTCATTCTTGTTTTTTTATATCGAAACGCTCAAAGTAACGTCGAAAAAATTCTAATGAGTTGCTGCCCTTAAAGTATAAATAATTTCGCGGCATGAAACGTGCGCAATCTTAACACAAACAAAGGCTGGACCTGCAAATAGAAAAAGCGACACAAAGTGCGAGTGAATTAAGCCACCCCCGCTTCTTACCGTGACGTCGATGGCGCTAAAACGGCGCGGAAGAGAAAAGAAATAGAACGAAGTACCCCGACGCGTTCCGAGGGCGCATCGCCTCGGCTAATACTAATTTTCCTAATTGAGGTTAAGCGGTTTTCCCGGTCGATGCGCAATGGGCCGCGACACCGCGCGAATGATACGCCGTTAATTACTTCCGCAACGCACAATGGAAGGTCAACGATCGGCGGGCTTTTTCTCACCGTCGCTTTTTGTCATTCGCGTATTTCCATAACACGCCTTCGTGGCGCGAATAATGTGGCGATGCGGATATTACGCGAAAGGCGCGAAACACGTTCGAAGTACTGCATTAAATAAAGTTGTCACGCGCGTTTGTGTGGTAACGGTTTGGAGTGTGATAACATTGTCCGACAACAAAGGTTTTATGATTTTTGCTTGCTATTTTGATGTGCTAATTTCATATATGGCAATAAAATTTTTCTAACACATCAGGTTTTTCTGCAAATCGCTTACCGCTTAAAGTGTTTGATGAAATTGTACTTCAAATTGTCCAACGAACAGATTAAAAATAGGCGATTTTATTTTCAAATAAAACCGGCTATTTTTAAATTGTTGCAAATTGTTGCGCGAGTTTCGAAAGTGACGCACATTTTTCGGATCTTTTCAGCTCTCGTGCGCAGAACGTTTGTGCAGCTGAGCGTAGTGTAGACTAGGACGAAAAGTCTTAGAGGGTGAAGGAGTTGGAGTAAGTGATAAAAACCTGCTAGTGCGCAACTTGTTTCTTTGATTAATTGCGCGGAATTTTCTTTGCAAATATTATTTCCATTCCTTTTAACGTTTTTGTCGCTAAATTCTCAATTTAATCGTGTCTTGGAAATACAGTTTCGTCAAACACTAAGCGAAAATCGATGCCAAAAATGACTAACATTCACAGTTTGACCTCGATTTATAGAAAATTCTGATGTGTTGCTAGATTCGCAATCAGCGCTCCAAACTACACAAAAATCATTGGAGAACCTGAATACAAATTTTTTGATGTCGGACAGTGTAATTGTCGAGAACGTACATTTGAATTATGAAACTAGTCATCATTAAAGCGCAATTGCGAAATGCCTCGCGCCGAGAGGATGGCGAATGATGCCAGTTGCCATTAAAGCTGGGCGGTGGAAAAATGTGAAAAGATCAAGGCAATTTGCGTAATGACATATTGGCTAATGACATACTCGAGTTTAGCCGGGCAGGTTCGGGCCGGCGCTTGGCCCGCCTTGTCGACTAATAGAAATAAATTAAATAATATTGCGATGTCGACATCGTGGGCATTGTTGTTAGCATCGCATGGGAAAAACGCCGGCGCGTATTCTCGAAGGAGCGAACGATGTCCATTCAATCAAGGCTAATCCTGCGGGAGATAGCGACTGGCTTATCCCGACTGCGTGACTGCACAGCCGCACGCACGCGCCGCACGCCAGCTTGGCGGTGGTGTCGTCGCTTTGATCTCCCTCCGACCACCGACAGCGGCAGCAGGAAAAATTCACTTCGCGACTTCGGCGCCCCCACGGCGGCCGCGTGCAGCGGTTGCGTCTGTTTGTTGGGACATCTTCGTGCGCGCGCGCGCGCTCGCCGTCCCCTCTGAAGCAGGGCTTGCGGGGTCGTGGAGTAAGTCGGCGGACTAGCCGAAAGCCACTTTTACACGCACATCCAGACGTTTCTCATTTTTTCCATCCCCGCCACCGTCGTCCTGCTTCGCGGCGGCATCCTTCGGGCTTGTTTATGCCGCGCCGCTCGAAGACCGCCGGGTTGTTTTCGCGCTTCCTGCGGGCCGCCGGGCGCGGATCTTTTCATTCATTTATTCTGCCCCATTACGCCGGGCGAACGGCTCGACGCGTCGTGTCGTCCCTGGAGCTCCTTCGCGGCGCCCATTCATTGGCGACTCGCAATTGGTGATACTTATAGGACATAAAGGACTAAGCGTCGACCAACTAGTACCTATTGCGTCGTCCCGGACGTCTCGCCGGCGACAATCCGCTTTTGTCGCTTCGATTTTATTTCCGTGTGCTCGCATCTGATATACTGGCGGCGGCGGCCTTTGTAGCGGATTTGAACGATGTCAAATCGGTAAATTCGATTAGCGACTAGGCGTTGCCGATTATCGTGATTTGCGCTCGGCGCCCGGCGGTTGGCCGTTCGCGCAATTCGCTCGGTATAAGGTAATAGCGATAAAAACTTCGGCGACTTTCAACCGGACTTTCTGCGCGATCGAAAAGTCACATCTCACGTGGACGCAAATAAAAATTGCTTCCGCGTATAATGCGCCTTCACGTTCGGAAAGTAATTTAAAGTGAAAAACTACGACGCACGGCGGCGGCGATCGCCGGCACCGCCGCGACGATAACGGACGACAAGTTGACCGGTTGTTAACTCGCGCCGTTGCCGCCGGCTGGTTAGCCGACACCCGCGCCGCGAAAACGCAACGACGCCGGCGCGCCTGATTATTGTTATTGTGCATAATTTCGCTTAAATAATTGATTGTTGTCGTGCGCTAAGTAATCGTCAAGTGCTATTATTACGTGTGTTAGATTATCGCTAACCGCGTTCGCGAAGCGTTCATTGTTTCGCCGGCCGCCGCGATAAAACGAGCCGCAATAATGCGCGCCGCGGCGCCGTCGTGTGTGCGGCTAATTGATTTCGGTCGACGTTCACGACAGAGTCGCATTAGCGATCTTCGCAGGCGGCGCGCGCGTGCGGCGCTTCGCACGTTCGTCCCCGTTCCGTGCGCTCGACGGCGGGCGGCGCGGGGGCGGCGCGTGTGCGCGTGTGCGCCGACAAAACCACTAATAAGTTCCGTTGTCGTTTCCAATACACGGCGATGCGCGCGGCGGCGCGTTTTCATTCCCGTTTTCGTTCGCGCGCTCGTAATCGGGCGCGTTCTTGCACTGTCGAGCAGTGTGAATTAATTAATTTCGCGTCCGAATAACTGGCGGGAGAATTGCACTCGTGCGCGCTAACATTACCACTTTGCTCCGACTCGGTTAATTACGTACACGAACAGAAACTCGTCTTATCTGTTTTTTTTTCTCTTTTGCGGCGCCCTCCACGACATTCGTGTTCGAAATTCAGGTGAAATTTCATTGTCGTTTTACGGACGACAACATCGCTAATGCCGGCGTTGCCGCCGAGCGTCGATAATTCTTCTGACACCCGCCCGGCGAGCTAAGTAAACAACGTCGGACTACATTTACCGGTATATTCGGACGAACGTGGCGGAAGGTGTTCGATCGCGGCGCCCGCGCCAACGAGGTGGGAAAATAGCGGAAAACGCTTGCCAGTTCGCGGCAGTGCGATCGAAAAGTTCGAAAGTCGCAGCGAACCTGAATAGCGGCGAATTACGGAATGTGCCGCCAAAGTTATGATAAGGACGTCAGTGTTGATAAAAATTATTGAAAACTAAAGTGAACCAATGCCAAGGCTCGCGCGTGTGGAACTTTATCGAGCTATTTGTCGGACAAAGCGTTGCCGTAAACGGGAATGTTTTGCCCTTTCTGGCGCTGGTAGGGTTTCATATCTAAATTCATTTCAGCTAACTGAAAGCCTTTGGCCTTTTAATATTGCAAATCACGGGAGCGCGAGCGAAAAATGCGCGAGCATAAATGGGAGGAAATGAATGAAAACACCTTTCGATCGATAATAGACGCACGCATTCTGACAAAATAGAAGAATTTAATTAAATTATTTACGCGTTTCGTGCGCTTTATTTTTGTTTCGATTAGGAAACGTTTTCGTCAAATAACAACATGGAATTTAACATATTCACACCTTTTACTACCACCGAACTAAACTAATCTAATGGATGAATGAAAGTAAATAAATAATTCGGCCACTTCTATTGTGTTGTCGGGTTTCCTTTTTCGAGTTAGCGCGTCGCCGGGTGCCGCAACAACAAACGATCAAACATTCACGTTAATTACATGATTTATAAATGGTGCGCCGACGCTGGACGATAATTCCTGCGGCCCTGCGAACCGTATCAATAACTTCTCGCCGGCGCACGAACGAATATCAATCGATATTTGCATAATGGGCGACGCAAAACGCGGTCGCAAATTCATAAGATGCAACGTGCCGCGCGGAATAATGCAACCCAAGTGCATTAAGTATTAACACGTTAATGTCAACGTGACGTATGATTGCAGCGCGTTTGACAGGAACGTCGCCGCTGCTCGATCGGAGGCGAACAATTCGTGCAAGTTGCCCGCCATCGCTGAAACATTAACGAGGCGCGGTGCGCGCGACGCGGGCGAGCCGGCCGGTTTCGATCGATTAAATTCGATGTACGTTTGCATGTCTACGGCGCGCCGTAGGCCGATGCGAAATCCGGCCGATGCGACGATGACTTATTCATGCCGAAAATAAGTCTCTTTCCGGGATGGGGATGGAGCGCACGCCGGCGGCGGCGCGTTGCGTTAGTTCGCCGGGCCCATGGGGCGATAGCGTTAATTATTCAGATTTGGCACGTGTGTGTGTGTGTGGGGCGGCCGTGCCGCCGAAATTGTTCGTCGGGCGTTCGCATCGCGAGCGCGTTCCGCGCCATCGACGCAGCCTTGATTGAGTCGTTCGGGCGGCCGGTGAATGAGTTAGCGTGTTTAGCAACTCTTCGCGGCCTCGGCCGAAACGTGCGCCGCGCGCTGATGACGATTGATAGCCACGTCGCTTGCAGCGCCCGATGCTCTATTCGAGGAGGATCATCCGCGCGCGCGCGTCTGGTGGAACGTTATCGCGCGATATCCAGCAACGCGAAGACATCGGGCGTCAGGTTGAGTGGTTTGCGCTTGCGCGCGCATGCACGCCGCCGACGCCGACGGTGTTGTTCCGACGCGCGCCCTTCCGCGACGCCCTCGACAAAGGTCGGCGCGTCGCGTCGATTCGTGTCGCTTTGTCACAATAATGTTACCGCCGATACGCGGCGGACGCCCGCACTTCGGATATTTCATTCTCGCGCTACCTGTGTTAACGTAGAGCTTCCGTCGCTGCCTTTTCACGCGAGCCGCGAGTTGTTCTCTTTGAGGGTGATCAATATGCATTGAATGCGAGGCCGATGATGTGCGAACTGCGCCAACTGCGCGCGGCGAACGTTCCCACGACGTTTCGCACAAAACCGAAAAACAAAAACGCAGACATTAAAACGAACCCGCAATCGAATGCGGCGCTAACAATGCATCGCCGCGAGCGCAATGTCTCGCAATAAACTTTTCATTTTTAATTATCGTTTTTGTTCTTATTCGGCGTTCGTTGCTTTCGGTTCGGGAGAGCGGCCGCAGTTGGCGCAAAACAATGGCGGCGCGAGTCACGCGAATTGCTTGTTGAAATGCAACGCGATGGTAATTTTCGGTCGCGCCGCGGAGGCGCTCTCCTCCGCGGCGCGCCCGGCGGCGGCGGCGGCGGCGGCAATCGCGCCGCGGCGATCACGGCGTCGCGCG
>JAODGE020011089.1:0-10535 GCA_027574965.2 Ecitophya simulans
TAAAATTACGGAATATTATCAATGCGATGCATAGGAATGTCATCAAACGGCGAATCCAAAGGATATGCCACGCCTGGGACAGTGTTTTTGACAGGAGTTGCTTCATTCGGATGCTGCGACTGCTGCCTAACATACTCCTTCTTTTTCGGTTGTTGATTTCTCTTGTGGTTCTTCTTAGATCTGTGCTTATATATCTTGCTTTGTCCGTTATTTTTTGCCGCGTTTTCTCTCGGGGGATATTGGCCTAGGTCTTCTTGAAACGATGGAAGTTCACCATCGTCGCCTTTAAGATTACCTCTTCCCCCAATAGTAGAACCAGAATCTATTACGACCATGTTTGGAAGATTAATCGTGGTGTTCACGCCGTTTGTGCCTTTATATTTTCCTTTCATTTCGTGCATGTGTTCTTGAATGCAGTTTTGCAGAATATGAAGGAAAAAGAGAAACGCGAGAAGGGTCAATGCCGACAGGGCCACGTTTCCTTTCCTTCCCTTGGAAGGACTTCTACAAGGTATTATTAAATGTAAAACTTGGGTTATGATTAGAATGGTGCTCGTACTTACCTTGACCATTCTTGTTCTTCATGATACCTCTCCAATTGCGGCGGTACTGTGGATGAAGTAAGCCCTAGTACCCCAAAAGCCCCAAGACCTTGGGAATGCGCACCAAAAAAATTACTGATCGCGTTTATAGCCATGATAAAATATTACGCCTTTTTGGTTCCGTTTGGAACAAAATCAGAACTCGAACTAAATCGAAATATAGTTGAGAAGACAACTCTCACATTCGACGGATTACCATCTTGATCCGCCAACTGTGCCCGCGTTCCGGAAATAATGGAATAAATGTGTAATTACGAGGGGCACGTGCGCGTGGTTACCGCTAACCGTCAGATGTACTTTTACATGTGACATCCAAGTTTATCAGAGCAGGAAACATGGGACAAATGTGCTGATTAGCGTAAATCTTCATTTTGCTTTGGTATTTTAAGAGACTTGTGTTGGAGTGTTCGTCCCCTGTTACTATTTTAGTGCAATTATCTTTGCCTTTAAAATTTGTGACCTCAGTAAACTGGTTTAACATAATTTGCATAGAATGAAATAAATTTCACTAAATGTGAGATTTCTGGAGTTGAAAGTGAAATTTTCAATTTTAGGAAAAATGCGTTGAATTGGTTAAGCAAAGAGTTTACTGAAGCAAGCCTAGATCACTAACACAAAGTTTGGTTACTTTGTTTGCCGACCGTGGGTTTTCCGACCAGCTGCATTGGATTGACCAATAATTGCTATCTTGAATGGATATGGAAAAAGTTGGGTTAGTTTAAGAGTTATGTTTAAGGATGCGTAAAAATATTGTATTTTAACATAGGTTGATACCGAGTCGGACTATGCCTTTACTTTACATGTATTTTCGATGACTTTACTTGATCTAACAGTTGGAAACTCTTTCGGATAATCGCAACTCGGTATCGACATTGTACGTAGCAAGAGCTGAAAACAATTTAAGGTTAATTTTCAACTATGCGGTTGAGGGATTTTGTGAGCAAAATAGCAAAATGGCACATAATTGACATATATAAGTACTGCTTGCAAAAGAAATGATATATTTTGATTGATTAAACATGATTAAGTTGTTCCACTGTCCCAATTTGGAGTTATTTATAAATTTGAAGATTTTGAAGCTACTAGAATTGGAAATTTAGCATCATCGTTCTGGAGATCGATTTTAAACACTTCTGTCTACGGATAATTTTCTTAACATTGCTTTAACTTCTAAAACTTATTAACAATAATCAGTGAAAAAAGAAACGCTATTTTGGCTACATTTAAAACGTGGTGTAATTATTAGGACATTAGCAACATTTTCCGACGTCGGCATCGGTAGTCATACCAAAAAAACAATCACCGCAATGTTTTTGGGAAAAGCTAGGTTAAATTACAAGTTACGTTAGTAATACACACATGGAAACCGGAGATACGTTACCCCAAGTTACGATGCTTCGCACTTATACGCTTTTTTGATTTTTTTACGTTGACAAGAGAAAAACGGAAAGAACTACCTAATTCGGGATTACAGACACACCCCTGTATATACCGCTTTGCAATCATAATGTGTACAAGAAAATGTGTAATGGTTGTAATTAAACATTTTTGTGTAGTATTTATAAATATTTATTTATTGTAAACATAACTATAATATTAAATTCCATTCGTTTCCTTACAAAATTACCAAATAAATCATTTTATAAAACACAACTATATTTAAACATTTTGCTTTAAATACTTTCATCTTACGTATAAATATTTATAAATTTGTATAAATAATACTTCCACTACAATATATTGATTGTATATTTTCATGTAACTTGCATTATGTTAAAGTATTGACTCATTCAGAACTCATGCATTCGTTTAAAAAACTCCTAGTCTAAACACTTACGCCAGATCACGCCGATCAAACACATCAATTCGCGCATCGCACATTCTCTCGCTTTAAATTAACATAAACATACATAAATAACATTTGATTGATCCCTCGCGGTAGAGCGAGAGACGTAACAGTGCTGTAACCAAGTGTAACCAATTCACCTGCTTCACTTCTCCACAAACATCATACATAATCACTAGCCACCTTAATACAAAATGCAACGAACAAAATGTAAATTATCAGTGTTTAGCACGCAAAAATTCAGCTTCGGCTTCTAATTAATCGTAGATTGTTACGTTATCTGAAGTGGAAATAAATAATCGCGTTCGGCGTTCGTTCCTTTTTTTGGTAATATTTACAATATTGATAACAAGCAGCGTACGAGAGTTAATAATTTAATCGGGAATAAATTAAGTTATTTGCGAGCACGTCGCGGTGTGAGTTAAATTACGTTTAAGTTAGTCGTTAATTTGCGGTCGCTGGTTCGCAGTCGTCTTACACCTCGTTGCATTCCAAGTAGGCTTGGTGGCAGTTGTCTCCGGTCCTTCCACGTCTACCAGCTTCGTAGAGGACTTCGAAGCTTTGGCCGTTTGTCGACTTCTCTAACAAATAACTGGTAGCATATCTGAAACGTTCTGTCTTTAGTAAATATTTCGTTTGCAGGAATCGTCGGACCGACTCACGTTCCAAGTTGGCAGAAGATACTGGTTTGGCCAATGTCGCCAGAACATTCAGCATTAGCGTCGCAGAGGTACTTCTTGGTGCATCCGCTGTTGACAGTTGACAAAGCTCTAATGTATCCCTTGATCATGGCAATGCTGGCCACGGTGGCGTCGCTGACAGAGTCCTTCCTGCCGAGGTTTCTCGCAGCGAGAGAACGGTGGGAGAAGGAAGTTTTCAAAGCGTCCAAGAGATTCACCACAATGTTGATGAACTGAAATGGTTTCCATGCATTGGAACAACGGCGATTTATGGAATTTTACACATTTTGTTGTATGATTTTTGTAATTCAAAATTGGAAAAGCGGATTTTGTGACGGAATATTTGACGTGTCGTTCTTTGGGTTATAGTTTAGAAATAATCATCTACTGCTCATTGTTAAACTTTTTAGTAACTGTAGTGATTATGTTTATTGTTATTGTTTGTTAGGGTTTCTGATTGGTTGTTGTTACGAAATGATGAACGTACCTCGCCGGCTTGTTTGGCCATGGTGTTCACCTGTTCGGGATTCTGGGAGCCGACAACCGCCGACAAGACCGCCGCGAGAATGCCCTGTGCAAAAGCGAAGCCACTACTAGTGCAATTTGTTCGGCTTGTTTATATGTTTATATGCCTAGTCTATGCTTTAAGCCTGCGCCTCATTCAAATGTAAATTGGGGTCGGTCAATCCGGGGTGCGAATGAAATGCGAAATGCTGCGTACCTGCATGGGGGAACCGTTGTCGACCTTGTCGATGCCATCACCACCAGCGTTGCCGCCGCCCAGGAAAGCGGTGAGGATTTTCAATCCGACGCTCAGGAGATTAGCCCACGGGGATGGAGCGATGCCGCTGTCGTCCAAGCCTTCGGACTTGTTAGGTCCGACGTGTTGGCCGCCGCCCGGGTTGAAGATCATTTGCATGACCATACCTGGAGTTGTAAATATTCGCCGGATTAGACTGGACTGGTCGGGGCACAACGTGAATGAAGAGAATGGTTTAATTTCGTATTAATATCCGAATGGGATGAATGTGAATATTGTAAGTTGAGTCGAAAGAATGAGGATAAAATAAAAAAAGTGCCTTACCAATAACTTCCTTACCTAATAAGTTGGACCACGAGAACCCGCCGGTGGAGTCGGAGATGCTGTTGGTGTTGACGTCGTCCAAGTCGTCGAGAGCGACCTTTTTGATGGCGTTGGGTTTTTCGGCGAACTTACGCTCGATGCGCACGGACGGAAGTTGCGGGCTCCTGGACGGCACGAAACTGTCCGGGTAGTTGGGGTAGGCGAAGGTGCTGACCAGACAACTGCTCACTACGAGCGCGCAATACGCCCATCCGGTTGCTCGCTTGTGCATGTTGGTCGCGCTGTAAGCGAAGACGCTTGTTACCGGAGGAGCCAATCGGGACCGAATGTCGAACGCTTCGTCGGCCGCCCGTTCGGCGAGTGTGGGTTTAACGGAGCTAGCCGGTGCGTGGCGCGTGGCGGGCCGGAGGTGTCTTCCGAGTTTAATGAACTAACGGTGCACGAAACTGTTACAAGGTCATCGTGCGCCGAAGAGGAGAGACCTAGTGCCCTCCAACCTTGCTGTCGGCGCGTTCCGATGTGTTCGTACGTGCGATGGAATGCGGATTCGAGACGTTTTCGAACGCGGAAGAGGCGAGTGCGAGCAAATTGGTTCGCTGCCACTGCCACTCTATCTCTGGCGGCTGTTTCACGCTCATCGGAATTTATTTTACTGGCGTGCGTGTCAATTATTATCGAATCAATCGCCCCAAGCTCAATTTCGCAGTCTTGAATTGACAGCTTGACTCAACTTTGTAAAAACTTTCTGCAATGCTCGTTTTATGTATTAATTATATTTAACTTTCATTTGATGCACTCGAGCTGCAATTTAGCGAGTTTCAAGCATCTCGTGCAAGTGGTCTAATAAAAAGTCGACGTGCCCGTATGCAACGGACGTCAGGGGAAAGCATCTAGTACGACGAAGCAGGTGAAAATCGTTTTCCCCGCGCGCCTGGTCGATTCATTGAGCATTTTTTGCACGGAACCGCAGTAATTATTCACGCGTATTTGCGATGCGTAAAAATGTTTCTAACTTTGCTCGCGAGGAAGGTGAAGGTGTTCCATATAAATGCGTTTTGCGCTTGCAGTGTTTGAATGATTAAACACTCGATCTGGGAGAAATTATCTGTGTTGGACATAGTCAAGATTCAGAATTCATCAATCAGTATGTTAGTGCTTGCAGCAATTTGTTGCTTTTGCGTTGATATTCGCACGTTACAGAAATAGTTACGCATATTAACTATGTGATTTCTGTACGAATAATTACACTTTAAAAGAGCTTTGGAGGATAAATACTATAACCAGTTCTTCCCTGAATTCAAGGCGATTGCTAATTTTGTTTTAATTTTTCATTCAATTTGTATTTATTTTAAAATATTTTTATTCGTTGCGGCATTTATTATTCTATTATCTGTCATTGCGCAATAGACCGGCAAACTTGACCAGCCAAGACAAGAAGTCTTTCAGCTTGTGCAGCCTTCCATATCCAAACAATCCAATTTGTTCGAAAAGGGCAGCAACCAACAAAAACTAAACTAGGCCGCGAATAAACTTTGTTTATTTGTATCCAATTATTCCACCTGCGTCGGCACGCTAAACGAACTTACTCTTCTCTAACTCCACGACAGCCACGTTGAAGTGTGCTATCTATGCTTTTCAACGTCTACACCTTCTACACCTTGTTATCTTCTGGTAACAGCCGACTTACCGTCGGCATACATTTTATACGGGCTGCTGAATTCTGATGCAACAAGAAACAACCAGCAAGTAAGCTTTAGCTTACTTAAAGATACGTAAAGCGCTGTGGGAATTAATAGCGCTGAAATTGTTCTGCCGGTTGAGCTTAATTTGGTTGAATATAACTCAACTTTGGTCTATTTCGCACGCCTCGCATAATTAATCGCTTTTTATAATTCGCAATGGCGTTGAACACCCAGTTCGTTTTTTGCTATGGAAACTACGCACACTGCGGAGCGGTTTTACTGTTTTTCACTTGGTTTTAGTGCTTTCCAGTGTTTTCGTTTCCAATGACCCGATGGCATGCTTGTCTTTACTGTTATTAACTGTTACTAGGCGAATGCTAATGCATCCTCGAAATGAACTGCTTCTTTTATTGGCGCTAGTTGAGTGCGTAAACGTTACAACAGTAACAATATCGAATATATCTAAATAAAAAGTGGATATTTCCGAGCTTGCGTGTCACTCGCAACCTTCTTCTATTTATATTTTATTTCATTTTATTATATTTTTGCGCCGGCACAAATTGGAAATTGTCTAAGTTGATGATTCTCCGCGATGCAAAAAATATGAAACTTGCGTCGCATTTGCTTATTGTTTGAGCAACAATCGGACACCGAACAATGCGACAATTTCGAACGTCGAGCATGCGCACGAAACAAAGACAATGATTCATGTATCATCTCTGCGTAATGATTTTTATTACACTAAAAATATTACAAAACGTTCCGGTCGGCCGAGAACTTTCTCGTTTCCTACATATTTTTGTCATTAGGTGTCGTGACGAATTTTTACCTTGTCTATAACAATTTCTTATTAAATTTTCCCACAAGTACTAATATTATCTCACCATTAAAACTACTCGGATAAATATATCAGAATAACCTAACTCTACTTTTTTGAAACATTGTACAAACCAATCTAATTTAACCCTTCAGATTCCTAATTCCAGATTCCTGATTAAAAAGTTTTTTAGTTATTTTTAGTTATAATAAAATATTCGACGGGAACGTTGCTTTTATTTGTGTTTTATTTAATTCACCAGAACTAACGCTATTTGCAATGGCTTCAAATTCATTTCAATGCAAAGTGTTAGAATGAAGTGAATTGATTGCAGGAGAGAATTGCATTCAATCATCGGCGTTAATTGGCATCATTAACGGTGATTTTCGACCGGTCTAATACGCGCAATTAAGGCACAAACGCAGACTGCCTGTGAACCAAATTTCGGCTGTGATTACGCTTACGATGGACTTCGACAGAAAAAAAATCGTTTCAGCCACGCCGCACTTTTTCGAGCTTCCGTATCACTTTCACTCATGTGTAAATCATTAAATGCTTCAATTTAAATCGCCACACGTGCAGCTTTCGTTTCGCTCTCGGTTGCTGATTAGCTCTACTCCGAGCACCAAATCTATGAAATTCAAGCGTATAAAGTAACCTTCAATTCAAACCAATTTAGCTACCGGATGAGATGGAAATCGCCATCAAAGTCAAGTTCAATGTATTGACATTAATCACACACATAATAAAATAATAGCTTCAGGTGGTTTGGAAGATTGTGGGTTAGATTTGATGTGTAAACTCGGATGCCATAAAAATATCCCGAGACGGTGAAAAACCGTTAACACCACATCGCATTGGAAGCCAATTTACACCACCACTCGAACGAGCGCTTATTAATAATAACGTTATGTGTGCTTATCGACTGCCGAGCTAACTAACGAGGCGTTCTCTCCTTTCTGCTCGCTGCTTGCACGAGATTAAATGAAAAAAAAAACGGTGTACTTCTTGTGCGCTCGCACGTTGTAGCTGTAATTTGGACGTTTGCCTTGGCGCGTACTCAAACTGTTACAATTTTCGTGTACGGTTACGGGTTACCCCGTCGTGCTTGATTGTCATTTATTCCGCTACAGTTATCTGTAAGTATTGACGTGTTTCTGTTCTTGCAGATAATCCCGCCAATTAGTTCGAGAGTATCTATTTTCCAACATCACGAACATCGAACCAGGTTGGGCGAATAAGGTAAGGTTGAAATTTTCAATTGAAAGTACACGGAATTAAGTCGGACGTGCTTATAATAATGGTTAACATTGACAATGAACGAACGGCGATGAAAATGGCGGAGAAGACGGGATTTTCTTTCTCCGGAGTGGGCACGTGTGTGTTTTATTACGCACAGTGCGCATGGGCATCGAGAAAGTTTCGATTCGTGGTTCGCAACGAGCGACGAATATTTGAAGATATTCAATCATGCATCGTGGCATGTAGATATCCCATAATCTAAAACCTCGATAGATTTAAATCTTTTCTAAACGAAGACATATCGTCGGTTCTTTGAATCTGTTTGTCTTTGAATAAACTAAGTACATCTTCGGCTGCGGCTGTTATTTTATCTTTATTCTTATTGTAAAATATTTGGAACGTCTTCGCTTGAATAAGTTGTCCAAGTGACTAATTTCGTTTCGATTTGTGTTATTGACACCTAGTAACCTGAAGAAAAGCACTCCGTGTATGCTTCGCTCCGAGGCGCGGTTTCGAAGTTGTCGGCCGCGGTCTCCAAGCTTCCATTCGTTGCTCGAGGTGTTTTTTGACGTGCGTCGTAGACAAATCCGCGATTAGACGATTAGAATATGAATCATAAAAGAAAGTATTTTTCAAAGATTTGCCTCGGCGCATGTCCGCGGCGCGAAGGAAAGCAATCTTCAGAAGTCATGGGCGCTTTCTTGCGCTCGTATCGATCACGATTGCAGTGCAAGATTCGAAAAGTAACATATGAGCGTCGCGAAAATTCTGCCACGTTTGCGCGTGCTGCTCAACCCGCGAGCGGATTGCATGAGTGATGCTGACATTTTTCAACGAATCGAGGTCACCTGAGCCTCGTGAGTGTGCAATATATCTGCACTACCCATAAGACGGCTCTCATGAAGTGCGTTAACCTTCTTTCTACTTCACGCTCAAGTTCATTGTCAACGTTAAGCAAATTTGTTGTTCTGATTTTTCATAAATACCTAATAAGTTGTAACTTACTTTTTGGTCCCTCAATGTAGAACGGCAGTCACTAGTAATTTTCAAAACACGTTCTTCTTTTTCTTTAGCTGCTCGACAGGTAGTTCGCGATACGTGCGCTTCGACGTACGAAGAAGATATGCCGCTGCTCGGGCGCTCCAAGTCCGCGCGAAGGTAAAAGAAGCGACTAGTGACAACAAGTGGTAAGTAGGAATATGAACACGACACTATCAACTCGGCTTGCTGCTCGGATACGAAATGGCCGCTGAGATACCTTGAACTTGTATTTATATAGCTTGACCCACTTACCTGGAGGAAGAGATGCACGCATGCCGCAAAGCCGCAGACGGCGACGACGATGGCCACGCTCGTCTACCATGGCCATTTTGCTGCCGTTGTAAAACTATTACTCTTGCTGGTATAATTTCTTCATCTTTGCACGCGAGAATGTTTGTTTTTTGTTTCTGCGGCTCGCCTTGGGAGGAATTCGGAGCTGTTCTTAGAACAAACAAACGAATGAACAGGTGGATTCGAAATTGATTCAATATGTTCTTACGTTTTTACTAATTTTATGAGTAAATCAAATTTTTGATGTTATAGATATCGCTACAGGCGCTTGGAACTTGACGTACCCGGGAGGATCTGACGATCTTCCTCGAAAGAAAGTTAATTTATCTTTGACGTTTGCGATATGCGCTAATTGACTCCGGGTCAATAGAATTCATCGCTATTTTACTAGGAAAATGTGTGGAGGTCTTGAGCGATTGCAACTGATACACTTTTACTCATCGAACGCCTTCATCATCGATTTCAGCGGATTAGGTTCGCACGTTTTGCGTGTGCCATCTTTGATGTTTCCGACGCTCCGAGTTGCTCATGCCACCGAACAGGATATGAAACGAAATATGCTGCGGAAAAAAACGCACGCCGCGCGGCACAATCGTTAAGCAAACTAGTAGAACATGGCAATAACGCGGCCAGAGGAGAATACAGGCAATGCTAATACGGATATCATCCACGCAAACATCATCAACAACAGCAACTATAACAACGAAAGAGTTGAACTAGTCCTTCTAGTATATTATAGAAGGCTCATAGGAGAAGACAGAGAAGAGACGAGTGAGTTTGCGAGGTATTTGTGTTTTACATTCTTGTAATTAAAATCTACGACACAGACTAGGACCTGAATCAAATAGACATCGTTCAATACAAAATTTCCGGAGACAGAATGTCACTTTGTGACGTTCATTCACAATGAGTTGTTTTAGAATATGGATGAAATTGTTTTACAGCTGGTCGCAAAAGTTACTTAAACATTTCTATAAAGTTGAGGTTAAATTTTATTAATAGGATTATTCTTAGAAAACTGTGCATTTTGCACGTTAACATTTACTAGTCCAAATTTTACCTATATCTATAGTTAAAATAATGCAGATATTGATTCCAAACCATTTAGGAGTGTAAAAATGCATTAGGCTAATTGTTAGGAATAAATGGTTATATGTTGCGCTGCATGTTGCGCGATATGCCGATATATATTCGATAGTTCTTACTATCAGATCATGCAATATTTTACTGGCACCGTCTGACGCACGAAA
>JAODGE020011090.1:0-23411 GCA_027574965.2 Ecitophya simulans
CGTTGATGGCGCTATCCAGCCGAAAAGAAACCTACAAGAAAATTTTACAAAATTGGCTCTTAAACTTCTTTGAACCTAAGCCACTGGTGGAGCGGTGACAGATTATTACCAACAGTGGAACATATCTAATTTATAAAACTGTTGTTATATTTGATGAGATAGTTGAATTTTTAGTAAAGAAAAAAACGCTCAACGCACTGAATTAAGAAATAGCCTCATGATTTTAAAAATAAAATTTCTATGTGATAGTAGACAAGAAAGTAAAAAATATTGCAAAAGAAATGTGTCGACGTCAACATTGTCAATTACACCTTGCAAAATGCAGCTGCACATTGTCGCATTGTTCATCTGGGTGTCCTCTCGTTGCATTCTTCGCAAAATTAAGCGGAAAAAGAAATCAACGAAACGAACCGAACACGTTGATGGTACGCACGCGGAATATGAAATTACACCCTCTAGCGACGACGTTCTGCCTTCAACTCTTGCGTCCCGTTCCGCGTTGTTGACTTTAAGTAGACGTTACTTCTTCTTTGCGCCGTGTTCGCGCGTCGCATCTGCATTTCTTCGAGCGCGACACGCGCGCGGCCGCGATAAACTCGACAATTTATTTATTTATAAACGCGTTGCGTAACATCCGCACGTCTCGGCGTGCGCTCGCCGGCATTTCGACGCGCGCAAGCGCCGAAGACGTGGTCATCGTGGTCGTTACGCCGCCGCCGACGCCGGCGCGCGACTTCGCGCACCCAGCGTGGCTCCACGACCACGAAGTTTACCACTCTTACCACTACTATGGCCCATTGCGAGCGTGGCGTCTCGCCCATTCGCCTGGGCGCGTAGTCTCGCGCATTCTTGGGCTGCGGCTTTGCATCACTTAAGCCGTTAACCAGTTAAGCCATTCGTCGGTGCGATTCACACTTCTACTTCTACTCTTCCACTTCTACTTTCGCGTCGCGCGCGAATAATAACTGCTTCTCTACGATTGTTTGAAAATGGTCGTAAATTACGAACTTTTTATCATTCTGTCACGAATGTGACGTGGTCGTAATATCTCCTCGTCCGACTCATTTAGTGGTTCACGTTTGCGCGTGCGCGAGGTGCCTTAACGAAATTAATCGTTCTACCAACTGAAGACTCACGAATATGTTATTGCCTCGAGCTATTACTGATAAAAGATTTATAACGCCGAAGTGGAATTAAACAGAATCTGCATTTGTTACTTTCAATTAGCGCCGGCCGGAGAGACGCTCCGAGCCGGCGCAAACCAGTAGCTGAGTGGCTTCGATGCGCGTCGCTCGTGGCTTAAAATAATAACGATAATAAGTGTTCGGTATGTTCAATCACTATCTCCGAGCCGCGACTAGTTTAACTCCCGACCGCTGGCGCCCAGCGACGCCAGTTATTATTACATTAGAAAGAAATACTCCACAGATTAATATCATTCGCATGCGTGTTTCCTCGTCCAACTAAGGACGCGGCCTCGGTAGCCGCTTATTAGAGACTCGAGCGGGTTATAGACGCCGAAAGCACGACAGCTTCTAGCTATTTCTTAACGTAATCGCCCGCGAACGACGCGTTCTTATTGTAATAATCGTGCGCCGATTGACGTTCCGCACCAAGGTACCAGGCTTGATTCTTGATTGGGAGGTTGCAATTAACTGGCAATTAAGACACTTTATGCGCACCGACGCGAATGGAAGAAATTGACGTGCGCGCGTGCGGATTCGCGTGCGCGCCTATAGATCAAAATCGACGTGCAAGCGCGAGCGTTCATTACGGGTTGTCCCGAAATGGAAATAAACGACAAAAGTGTTCCAATTACAAGTTATTTGCGATGCGCGAACATCGACAGTCTTGTCGCGCTCGGTGAGCGTCGAACGGAAAGCGAATTTCGCGCGATCGGCCTCCATATTAAGCCGGCAAGCTGGCGAAAACGATGGTTAACGAGTCCTAAAAATCAAATATTTTATGATTTAAATGCGCCGCAACGTGCGCACGTAATCGCGTGTTGAAATCATGGAAATTGATATACGTCGACAATTTTACTTTTGTAGAAATAGTAAGTTATTTCTTTTACTTCGGATAATCATAACATGAAACACAGCCCAGGGGCTACTCATGTCTGCACGGTTTCGTTCTTCAGTTTCTTTGAAGAACTCTGGAAACATTTTCGTTGTTGCCGTATCGATTGTGTCAACGGTGTGGAAATTGATATGTGTCCATAAATTTATCCTTGAGCGAGAAATAATCGTTTTATGTCACCGCTGATAATAATAACTGTGCGGTTTTGCCTTTTATGTCATTTTAAAGATTCCTGAATTTGTAAAATATTGAGCTGAGTAATAAGTAATAAAAGTTATATTGTTTACATTCGGTGTTATTCTACAATAAATATAGATAAGAAAATCTAGTTGAACAAACGTTTCTTTTTTTACTAAAAATTTCAGTTATTAGAAATAATACCTCTTTTATCCATTATGTATTCCTAGTTTTTAAAAATCTTTCACCGTTTTACCAGTTTGTTCATGCCCGTTTGCCAGAAATTCGCTGGCCTAGATTCGAAGAAGTTGAAGAGCAAACTTTGTTAAAGCTTACGAATGGTAACAATTGATCATGACAAAATCATGGTAGAAACAATTATCTTTCGAATGATAAAGTACATTTGTACCAATGTTATGCAAACTGTTTGGTGTAATAAGTTTACTTTCAACGTTCATTACTTATTATTCAACTCTTAAATTTTTTTTTGAACATAATAACTAATTATAAAATTAGAAATTCCTTAAATATTTTCTACGTTTTCGTGTGGATTATGATTTTGTGTTAAATTAACAGATATAAATCACCTTCGTGCCATGATAGCAGGCATTAATCAAAGCTAATCACGCGATATAAATTTTTAACGGCATTGTGATTATTCTCTGCGTCGAGCTTTGGCCCAGGCCGTCGTGAAGCGAAAGTAACCAAAAGCAAAAATAAATATAAAATAACGAAATTAATCACACCGCCTAATGATTAGATGGTTTAGGCTCCACGCTCCGCACGCCGAAAGTTCGCCTTTCGGTAAACACACGTGTGGATTTTTTCGAGGCGCATTTTTTCTCACCTTTAGAGCACGCCGCACGCTTATAATTAGGTAAATGATAGCACACCTTTGCTAATTATGGTTCAAAGCGGCCGCGATAGGGTTTTTCACGCGGCGGAAGGCGTTTGATGGCTACCACTTCTCCTTCATCTCCCAGCTACCGAAGGGCTGAGAATGAAACTGCAGCAAATTGATCTCCATCATCTTGACTTAACTCGCTGGACGCAATCAAGCCTAGATTAATATTTGTTGTTGAACACGTCCTGACGCTGCGTTGAGGACGTGCTGTAAACTGAAAAGTTTTGACGCGAGACGAGTTAAAGCCCGAGAACAGTTAATTTCGCGCGTTCGGGCCATTTTTGATCGCGCAAAGTTTATAAAGCAATTTTTATTCTTAATTAGAACGCGCTCTTCACCTTTTGGAGGCGGTGAAGACATCGAGAGAGTAATCAGTGAGCACGAGATATGAAAAGATGCGGATCTTGATGAGATAACTGCTTCTTGGCTTCTTTGGTGGCGACATGTTTAACATTTTATTATTTAGCAACAATCATGTACAAGTTTTTTTTAAATTAACTAACTGTAATACGCAAATTTTTCAAGTTATTAAATTTTCTACATATATTCACTACATAACTTGTTTTTACTGATAAGTTGTCATCTTTTAACACTTTGAGATGTAAAATAAATTTTGCAAATTTATAGGTTTTAAATCCAGCTCTGGATAATTAAGCAACCTTATCACAAATTTCTTCTCGGTGATTGAAGTTTCAAGTTATTAAAATGTTCACGTGTTTCAACTATTTAGTTGACTTATAAATCATAAGAGTTTTGTTTTATTAAAAATTCAACTGTTTTTATCAAGCATAACAACAATTTAGGAAATTATATATTCTTCGTGGGTGTTGACATTTCTCCTGTCACCGTTTGGTTTGTTTGTCGATGCGTTTTTGCCAAAAATCGATTGGATAGAAAAGAAAACCACAGGAGAGACTTTCAAAATTGACTCCTCAACTTCTTCGAGTCCAGACCAACTGATTTTTAGCAAAATACATTGACAAACTAGCCATAAGGTGGCAAGAGACAGTTAACACTAGCAGAGAATACATAATTGATTAAACTGTAGTCATAAATCCTTGCAACATATTACTTACTAAACAATTTTCACTTTTTAACACTTTTACTTTTTAATTAATTGTTGTGCAATCCGGCTCTGAATAATTAACAACTCTCATTGCTGGTTCTCTTCTCTTTAAGTAAGTCCTCTCTCGACTAAAACAATAAATCCTCCCGGGGTCCGCATACATATGTAAATTTATCTTAAATGCCGATTCAATTAAACTTAATACATAAAATATGTTAAACAATCGCCAGGAACATAACTCTCGCTCGGTAATCGCCAGTGGAGACCCAATGTGCAATGTGGAGCCGAGAAGAACAAAACAGAAACAATCCAACGATTGTAAACTAAATGAAGAGCAAGGATAACGCTGTCGATGTGCATAAATACTCGCCGAGGGCGCAATCCCAATCAGTGAGATGCGAGGTGGAAATGAAAATCGATGTAATGGGCTTGAATTTAATTTACACCGTGCACAGCGACCACTAAAAGACTACAGTCGAAAGGCAAACGCGCAAGCGCATTATCCAATTGAGGTGCTATCGGACACACCGGAGAATATTTACATATCAAGGGACGACTTTGAAGACGTCAATCGCTGATTTCTGCTGAATTTAAATGGCTTAAACCAATTGAGAGCTCGAAACACTCTCGGCCACGCTATCAGAGAATTGCGGAGATGATTCTGAAATTCACGCATTTCTGCAAATAAGTTAGTTAAATACACTGACGAAATTTCGTAAACTGCGCTCTTTTAATTTGGAAGCTCAAAAACTGTTGTGACTTTTTAAACTTGCCAAAATTAATGATATATTTTTACTGAACCAATATTTTCGCAACGACGCTTTTGAAAACTTTGAAAAAAATTGCGGTTCTTATAAAAAAAATTACGGATATTCCGAAATTTGTTCTGCCATTGTATACGATCTTAATGCTTCTCTTCTTCCGAAGTAACAATAAGATTTTTGATCAAATTCTGTTGCTAGGCCAAATTTCTCTTGACCTACACTCGATTTCGAACATTGGTTTCGAGCTTTTTTAATAATACCATTAAGACCAGTGCGAGTCCGTGGCCGATTGTAGAATCATCAATCAATCGATGATAAATAGTCGATAATTAGCACGAAAGCGTAAAATAGCATTCACTGGCGTTGAAGGAACACCGCGGCGCGATTCGTTCTCCTCTATTATGCACAATGGCGGCGGCTCGCTAACCCTACCTCAACCGGGCGGCAGCTGAGAGAACGACAACTGGACAATGCAGGAAGGATTAATAGCTAAATTTGAAGAAATCGGGACGGCATCGATTACTATTAAGCCGTGAATCTTAACAAGCTCTTTGGCTTTCGTGAAGCTCGCGTGGAAGTCGAGCTTTTGAAAATTTACCACTCGGTGTTATCCCGCTTGGTCGCGGTAAAGTTAGTAATCAGGCAGAGGATATGCAAGCTGGTAATTGCCTTTAATTGATGCCCTTTTGGCATCGGCGGGCAATTCAGTGACTTTCGGCGTCCTGATGACCGGACGTCGTTTCTGCATTGGGCTCTTTATTTTCGGCTCTGCCATTCGCGACCTGTCTCATGACATTCGAGCGGCCACATTTGCATACGAGCGCATTTGCATTGGCCCAGAGACCCGAACCGATTGATTGATGAAACCATCCGGCGATGAGGATGCGTGCCGCGGCCAAAAATGAAAATATTGGCCGACCCAGTGTTGTAAATAACGCCTCGACGTCGAACTTTGCGGCTTCATTCTGATGTGGACCTACGTCAACGAATTCCAACATGCAAAACAAGAAACAATTCCCTTGAGACACTTTAAATGACAATTGAGGACATAAGTGGGACATAAAAAACTCACCTCGACAATGGCATCTAAATTACGTCAATTTTTGTGCGGATTTAATGAGATGCATTAATCAATCAAAAATTATGATCGAAATTTGTGACTTATTTCAAATATTCAAGGTTTGGCGGCTAACAAGCTGAATGTATCGAATTCTTAACAGATCTGTAGCATTTGTAAAATGCATCTCGTTAAACAAAGATCAAAACAAAAGATAGTGTTGAAATGTTTACATATTGTGATAGAAAAATGTTCTAAATGCTTGAAATTCATTCGAAATGTATTTTTAGACACTATAACCGAAAGCGTGAATCGTAACACATGCCGATAAAAATCTAAATTCTGATAAAAAGGGTTGCAACCCTTAAAATATAGTCCAATGTCAATTAAAGTCGGAATTTTGGAGTTTTAAGGGTAAATTTTTGTACAATCAGAAATCAAAAATTTCTATTCATTTACATCAAACTAATAGATGAGTTTTTGTTGAAAAATAAAAATTCTTGTGTGTTTTGTTGTTTATTTCTTGTTGTAGAAGCAGAGAGTTATTAATCTAAGGTATGTTTAATTGTTTTACTAACACTGAGGTAAAATTAAGAAAAAGCTAATGATTGTGACTGTGTGTGATGTCTTCTGACGACTTTGCACCTTTAGAACCTCATCACAACTTGAAACAGCTCGTCAACTTTTGATGCGCCCTTCATTCACAATTTACAGTTATTTCTGACACATCGGCGGCCACTTTTTATTTTTCTGGCATTAGCACCGCTCTCGACGGTGCAAATCGAACAAAAGTCGCTTCTAATCGTCTCTTGATTAATTACACAATTGCCAAGGTGCATTCGTATTCGGAGTTACTAATGTGATTCAGTGATGACTTTAATTTTCATTCTTCCGTTTTCACGTAAAAACGTATAAAAAATCGAGTTAGATCACAAGGTGTTACGATTTCCGACGCGCAACCAAAAGTTGCTTAATTTATGACTTACTGACACAGTAAAACAATAATAATATATTAAACACGACCTGAAAATTGTTAACTTTCTAAAGCGTTCTAAGTATTTGTGATCAAAATTTACATAAAATTTCAGTCCAGACCCATCTATAAAACTCAAACTGCATTCGAGTTCTGGGAGTAATTGAAACGGCGCGGCCGACATTTGTTTTTACTACGTAATCGTCGCTTCCAGGGTGTACTTATCGGGTGATTTTGGTAACAAGGCGAGAAGATCACGCGTGCTTGTCGAGTAATTTCGATGATTAATAACTGTACCGACGCGCTTCTTCGACTTCTCGCGTCGGATCGCGATACATTATGCTGCATCTTCGAGAATATAATCACGGCAATTACGTCCGGGTAGGTGTTAAAACATTACAAGCATTGCCGAGTTTACCGACCGTTTGCGATCTGTGATCTTGTAATGCGGCAATCATGAGCAATGAGTTCGGCGCCTACCTGAAAACATTTCATTTTCGTTTTATGCATACCGCGCTTTTTTTTGTTTTACTCTCAACCTCGTTATGCTAATCAAAGCCAATAATCAAATCTGCTAGACCACACTGGTAGCGATTTTACTTATTTTCAGGCACTGGTAGTCAGACTCGTTGCTATTACGCCACGAGAAATGTGTTTCATAAATTTCAATTATAAAAATCGAGCGCGCGGTGCAGCTTATAATTAAAGGAAAAGATGGACAAACGAGTCGGACGCGGCACAAAGACACTGGACGACGCATTGGACGCAGAAGAAGTTGTCGATCGACCACATCGACGAACGTATTGAATAGTGGAGCATTAATAACGAGCCTATATTTGGCGAGGCGCATTAAAATTATCGTTACGGAGAGATTCCATAAACTGTTACTCATTAACCTGAGTTTTTACTTTAATTTGATTCAATGCAAATACTCGCGTCCGTTTCAAGCTTTCGATTTTTCATAATTAATTTTAATTAAAAGGGGAATATTGTATAACTCAATTAGTGACAATTTATAAGTATTAAGTTATTCAATTCTGAACAAACAGGCGCTGGCAAGCGGGCAATCATTTTTTACGTTTAATTCCAACGCAATTTTGTAGAGTATGAGTGTTATAATTGCTTTAACGTAAGCTTTTATGGTGCTTGTTAGAATTTGAACTTGTATTATGTAAATTGATTCTTGCCGGCTTATTTTAAACATCGGATTTAGGAGGCCACTATTCACTTCCGACGTTTGAAGTGCTCTTATTTGAATCTTCGGTCTAAAAAGGACAAAAAGGACAAAAGGACAAAGCCTGATGGTTAATTAAATAATTTTCGTAATTTTTGCGGTGCAATACATACTGAAAAGGTTGCTGAAACATTCAGCAACAATGTTCCCAAAACTTTCACGAATGCGGTTTTGGTCTTTATAGACATTTGAAGATCATCCTCAACAATTGAACATTTCGCATCAGGCAGTATGTTGTAGTATGCGTTCTTTGAGCCGCCGATCAAACCACCAATCATTATTACTGCATCCAATTAGTTAAATTAGTATTCCGGACGCATGCGGACCCGGTCGACGGCGAACACGCCACAAACACTCTCGCGAAGTCGCCGCGACGACTTGGACGACTCCGAAGAAGACACGAAGAAGTCCTCCGCGCGCGCCAACTTGATGTAGCGTTTTGTTGATGCGGCCAAACGAGATCCAGCCGCAGACGAGTCGCCAGCCTCGCCGCGAGAAGTGCAAGACTTTAAATAATGTGCGCACCTAATATGCAAACCGGCAAACATTCAGCTTTTGGAACGATTATCGCGGCGTTTATGTATTTTGCATTTCGAGGCGCATCTTAAGCAGCCACCCAAAAATACGATTCGTCTAAAGTCCACTTTGCATTTTATGACGGATAATTACTTAATCAGCGTTTATTTGCCGATTAGCGAGAGCGCGACTCCTCGGTGGTGGCAACGCAAAGGGCTGATAAAGCGTGGCCCTGGGTGAGACATTCCAAAAAATTTATGCTTGCATTTTCATGCATAAATAAACATAAATTTCGCTCGGGCGCGCTCGTAAATTACGATTATGATGGAAAGTTTAACTCGACTTAACTTGCGTTAACTCCATTTAACTTAAGCCAGTTGATCAAAGGGACTTTTCCGAATTCGAAATTTCACCGATCGAACGGTCGGCGACAATCGGAAATAATGGAGATGCTTGCGGAGAGCGAGCCGCGAGTGGCCAGATAATTAAAAGCCAGTCTTTCATATGTAAAAAAAAACACAGTATTTCGTTATTGCGCACGCGAAGATGGAAAGAAGAGCGATGTTCGTATTAATGAAATTGTCAGTCAGGGGCGCCGCTTTTATAGCATCGAAGACGCTTAAACACTCGCGATTTATGCTTCGGATATTTGCAAATTGCTAAGTCATTTAGCTTCAGCAGAATTTATAATTGGATTATCAAAATTGTTAATTGAAAATTACTCAGAAAAGTTTGCTGAATCATTCTTGTTCCTAAGACATTTGTGCATGCGCAAATCATGATAAATTAGTGCTTTTGATATATTTCTTAAACTTTTTATAATAATTAGACAAACTTTTTTAAATATATATATATATATATATATGTTTTAATTTTGAGGTGCATCACATACCCGTTAAGAACACTTAATGTATGCACAATATTCTCAAAACTTTTAATCTTTTACGCGTGCGCAAAAACGGTTTTCTCCACAATTTTTAAATATTTTAAAAATATTTAGCATTTTAAACATACTTTTGTGTTTTACCATGCACAATTATAAAATGCAAGGTTGCCGAATTATTTGGGTTTGAATAACAATGAACAAATAACATATTTGTGCATGCCTAAAAAGAATCAATTGGTGTCTCTGCATTTTCTAAAAGTTTGAGAATAATTGTACAGAAATGTTTTTCGTCTAATAACTCATGAATGTTTTATTGTCTACATTCTTGTTATTCTATAATAAATAAAGAAGAGAAAATTTAGTAACTTAAGTAAATAGAGTAGATTATTGTATTATTGTTCACATTTTTGGTCTTTCTAAGTACATTAGCATATATATAAAACTTTTATTGTTTGATTATTCCATTATTGCTAGCAATTTCTTGCAACCGTTGAAGCAGTTTGTTGATGTCTTTTTGCCAGACAGACTGTTTAAAATCGAAAATTTGAAAACAGTAGTATTTTAAAAGAGAAAATTAAATTTGAATGATATAGTACACAACAAATTATATGAATTAATAAACCCAGTGAATTATAGAATATGTTCCAGGCCATAAGCACATGCGCTGTAGGAATAACTTTCTTTATTTTTCTTATTCTCAAAAATTACAAAAAATAAAAAAAACAGAGGCGGTTTTAATATTTTTATCCGTTTTCAGGTGCGTAATAATAAAATGCAATAAGTAATTACATCACTCTTACTTTTTTCCAGTAACACACTGAAAGTTGGAGCAGTAACGACAGTGTAATGACGCTGGACGATCTTAAGTGCAAGTAAAAAATGCAATTTGACCTATCGTCGAAGTTCTGGCGGTATGTATGCTCGCGCAGAAAAACGAATTATAAAAATGACGAAGGACTCGAGCTGGCCGAACTCGCCTCGCCAGGAGATGCTACCGACGCGTGTTGTGCGCGCACACACGACGATATGAGAGCGAAATTATAATAATTTTCGGCCGACGGCAGAAACAATACCGCGCCGAAAAGACGGACGACGTGCGGCGCTTAATTGCACATAATTAGGTCGACATTTTCAGCGCGCACTGAGCAAAAAATATTGCACGCGCAGTGTTAGTTCTCACAGGTTTTTGGCGAAGAAAAAAATAACGAAGAAAATTGGAGCCACGCTTAAAAGTTGTTTGTAAATTGCTTCGGAAATTTGGTGTTCGTGATTGACCATTAGGCACCGACCGCAGTGAACGCACGTCCTTAGGGTACATATTTTTCGGCGTATACATTGATTTTGCCTGTTTTACGAAACTCATTCATAAATTTCGCTAAAATTATAGGAAAGCGAAGTGTACAATATGGAGGTTTGCGAATTATATGGTAATTAATCTAAAACACGCGTGCATGCATGCATTTCCAAACCCCAACCCGCCGAAAAATCAAACTTGAAGCTTCCAACTAGAAACTGGTGAGCGCGGCGAGCAACATACTTTAGTGCAACATTCAGGTATAAAAACCCGTATGAGTTGTCTGCTCACCCTCCGAAACCATGGCTGCGGTGCCCGCCGAGACGACCTACCCTCACTCACCCTCAGCACCCCGGTGTCCTTCCCTACCTTATATTTCATAACGCTGCCGGTGTACCAACACACGAAAGCGGGTGTTCCGCAAGTCGACGGCAGGGCGCACCACCAACCTGTAACTGCTCACCCTCGACAAATCCACGCGGCACCCTCATATTGCACGGGAGTTGGAGTTGAACTTGAAGTTGGAGCTTTGAGGGTGTGAGCGTCATAGGTTGCCAACTGAGAGGGGGTCAAAATTCGGGAAATAATTAGTTTTGCGATTTACGATTGCCATTCAAGGGGAAATGAAAGGGTTGCGTGAGTTGCACGTGCGTGCTGCGGAATACCGCGAGGGGGATGATTTTGACGTTGACGTAGAGTTGTGCACTATTGAAACAACGGACGCGTGGACTGTGCTTTGTTTGCAAACTTGATTCAGGATAAAAATAATAATTAGAGAATTTACGTTCAAGTCAACTAAACAATTGATTTATTGTTTTTTGTATTCCGAGCCATTAGGATAGCAAAGACCTGTTCTAGTTCTTTTATGAGACTTCCAATTAGACTCAGCAAAAAACGTTCTAAATGCTATGCTGTAATTCTGCGGATTTGAGGGTGTTCCGATGGTATCTCACCCAAAGTGTCAAAATAAATATCAACAACAAGACAATTTTCCTCTGGTGGTCTACGCTCAAGCTTTCATTCAAGTTCAATAGTCACAATTTACTTTTTGACATATTTATGAAGGGTACCCTGTAATGCAAAGGTAGAGATGAAAACAAGTGTTTCCAGACTACCCTCAATTCTAAGTAACTTAAATGACTCGCTCTCCGTTGCAAATTTCTCGGTGGGACGATAATTGATCAAGAAGCGTGCGCAAACATAAAACTGTGCACGTTACATGCGAAGGGCATAGTTCAAAGCGTAAGCAGTCTGAACCAGTCGGCCCGGATTTAGGGGTGACCACTAGTTGGCTAATTCGCGAGTGTCGGACGAACACGATCGAGATTTATGTGCGCCGGGAGATGGTATTCCGGTACGTCCGCATCCTCCGGGCGCACCACATGCACTAACATCACAAAACGCTCGTGCCTCGGCTACAGTCTCCGCGTTCGCCGCCATGAATAGCGGCGTAGCGCACACAGAAGGTACGAGAGCAAGGGCATACCTTTGAAGCTGCCGGTGCGGCGGGTGGAAGGGACTCGGCGCGCGGCGCGCTTTGCCATGCGTCTCACGTCCGTGGCACGCGCTTACCCCGCCGAGGGTAGCCCTCGTAAGCCGCCTTTGCTATACATCGCACAGAGTGGGGGTACCCTCGCGTATAAAAGCTCGACGCGCGCCGCAGCAGATCACATCGTCCCTCGCTCCCGTGCTTACCGCAAGCTTCGCTCAAGCTCGACGCTCAGCACATTCGCGCCGCGCAATTCCAGTGATCCACGGCGTATCGGACTTAAGTCAGTTCGTGCTTATTGTAACTTAACGTGTTTAATGGCGATGACACTCGGCCACCAGAGCAACATGTACAACATCTTCGCCACACACCAGCAGCACACCCCGTCACAGGGTAACTGCGTCATCGTCTCGACCGCCGGCGCACAGACTCACCTAAGTACCGCCAAGTCTGTCATCCAAAGCAAGCGCCCGTTGGCGCCCGCCCCCGAACGTTCCTCGGTCCTGGTCACCAGCAACGGCGATCATCTGCGTTGCAAAAGGAAGATCCAATTCATGCCCCACGCGACCGCCCAACAGCCCGCTTCCGTCGCGAGGAGGAACGCCCGCGAAAGAAACCGTGTGAAACAAGTGAACAACGGATTTGCCACTCTCAGACAACACATTCCCGAGGCCGTCTGCGCCAGCTTAAGCCCGCAAAGCGGGGGCGGCCGCGGAGCGAACAAGAAACTGTCGAAGGTGGAAACGCTGCGCATGGCCGTCGAATACATTCGCAGTCTGCAGCGAACGATCGAAGATCACGACATGGAATTGTCCTCTAACGCCGGCTCCGATAACACGCATCCCGATAGCGGCAGTTACTACTCGATGAGCCCGACCGGAATCAACAGCCACTTCTCGTACCCGATCCTGTTACCGACCCCGTCCTGCAGCGAAGCGTCGACGTCGCCGACGCCCTCTCAGAGCTCCGAATCATTCGCCACGCATTCGGTGCACAGCTTCAACAATTCCAACGACTACGCCAACGAAAACTACGACCCCAACAACACCGCCGACGACGAAGAGCTGCTCGACGTCATCTTCAGCTGGCAAAACGAATAATTGAGGTTCGTATCCGATCATGATCGAATTTGCAAAAATCCAAGCGCGAACGATCGAGAATCTGAAAAGTCGTTATACCTGTCGCTGTCGTGATATTTTCGCCGTCTACCTGAGCCACCCGGGGGTTCATTTCCTTTTCACGTCGCCCGAGGGTGAGTCGCGAGCGATTTTTTGTTCGCGGCTGAATGAACGTTATGCGAGGGGGTCTGAGAGACTAGTTTCTTAAGATGTAGTGAAAAGAAATCAAGAAAAAACGTCGAACAATACTGTCTGCACTTCGAAAAGTGCACTCGGAAGAAAAAGAACGCAAAACGCGAGCAAACTTTGCGTCGAACAGGATTTCGAAAAAATCCAAGTAGCTTTTTCCTTTTTCTGAAAAGACGTCTGCGGCCCGGCGTCTGCACGCGAAGATAATTAAACGATTAAGGAATTACACGGCTACCTACGCCAATAAAAAGCGCGGTTTTGCTCTTCGCGAGGTCGAAAAACTCGTTCTAATTTCTGTCCTATCCCAACAGCGAACAGTTAACGACTCTGATTCGACTTTTTCTCGCTGGAAAAGCAATTTCAAATCAATGGATCACTAATGGTTTGCTTGTTTTTTGTTACAGAATTTCGATCTCGAGGTGATTTCCACTGATTTTCCAATGAATCTCATCTGAATCTCCCACTGCAAACGTACAAAATGTGCCTTACAAGTGTTAAATTATTGTTAAAAATCTAGTCATTGTTTATTGATTGTACATACGACTGTATATATTATAAATTTGTTACTGATTAGTGTTAAGTACAACGAATCTCAACTTCTCTCGTTCTTATCACGATGAATATACATTTATCAAATGAAACAAATCAAACTTTGTACTTTTTATTCTCGTACTGATTACTGCTAGTTGTTACTATGCTTAAGTTTACACATTGCGCATTCGAATTTTAGTCCTAAGTCTTTAAGTCTTAATTTTCCGACTCGTACTTATACAGATCTCTTGGATCGCATGAATAAAATGAGCATATGAAAATATAAATTGGTGTGTCTTTTTGGATTGTCGATATCTATGAATATTTCAGGTTTGGCAACGTGGCAACCGTTCGATTCTATTTTTTTTTCGTTTGGCGTCGTTCGCGCTCATTCCGGTCGGTTTATTAACCGTTCAACCCCTTTGCGCTTGGTCATGATCGTCGTTGTTTTGTTCGTTGCGCGGCGGAACAAGGTGTTATGTAAATGCGCGTAGCGTGGTGGTGCCGGTTCTGGTCGGGCGGTTTGTGCGCACGTGCGCGCGCGGGGTGAGATTAGGCGCGTGCTGCATGTGCGCACACGCCGCCATCGCAGTTATGACCGACCGGCTATTACGATTGTTGTTCGAGCATGTAGATTATCGTCAACTCGATACACACCTGCCCCTCATTTACGCCTCGTGTGTTTGTCTGGTCCACTTCATGCATAAATACGTTATTAATGAGTTTAATTTAGTGTTTCCTTTTTAATTTGCTTCAATCCGTCGGGGGACGAAGGCGAGTCGTTCGTATTTGGGGTCGTAAACCGTGACACGTGCCGTTAGAATTTAAATGTTTCGGAATTTTTGTTGTAAATTCACGTGGCATTGCGCCGTCGAAGGCTAAAAGTGTCTTACTGATCAGATTTTCTTGATTGTGAATATTTTAACAGCTTGTGAACAAACCTGCATAATTGGTTTAACTGACAGTACGCCAAAATTGCGGCCAACATTGCGTTTGAATTGACACGTTTATTATGCTCCAAACGAGCATAGGTTTGTTTTCTGGTCCCAGTCTGAAAGATTTCTAAATATTCAAATTTTTTTGGTTAAAGTAATAAGTTTAGCGAAGAGAGGGGCTAGCTTCAGTATTATCTTTTTATTGAACTGCGCAATAAGTCATGAGGAGAATCTTCAAAATTGGCTTCTCAACTTTTTCGAATCTAATAAAGCCAGCCGATTTCTGGCAAAAAAGCTTCGATAAACTACTCAAACAACATATACATACATAATACATAATTGATTAAATTGTTGTTAGGTTTGAAAAGGCAATCAAATTTGAATAAAGAAAAACGCGAATATATTCTATTTTCTTTCTGAATTGTCTAATATCTCTTTGTAATTACAGAAAATGTAAATAATAATACAACAATGTGCTCTACTATGTATTGTTGAATAATGAAAATAAAATGAATAATAAAACACTCATTATTTATTACTCAACCCAATAATATGCGTTTTTGGGTTTTGTTATTTGCTTGGTATAAAATTGGGATTAAAATCATTTGGAAAGTTGTGAGTATTTTATGTAAAAAACGACTGCTGGGTGTTCCAGCACTAATTGATATTGCGCCCAAATAGCGCGATTAAAATTGCACTTTGATTGAAACGTCCATTCTGCCACGAGCTTCGCAAGTTAGCTTCTGAAGAATTGGAACGCGTTAAAATTCTTTCTCGCCCCGACAATTAACGCACTTTTCAATGCGCGATTCCTGTCGTAACCAATGCTACCGCCGCGAAGTAAAAGTTGAAGAATGTCAATTGTCATTGTTGCGCAAAGTCAGCTGTCAATACGTTAAACTCTTTCGAGGTTTTTGATTTTTGCCTCACAACCGAATCACACATAAAACATTTTCAATGCGTTTATGAAGACGATAAACACCTTTATTCAAATTTGAATAATATGCGCGTTTGGCGCAAGGCTTCAACAAAAGCAGATCATGATGCTGCGAGGAGGAACATCAGATGTATCACCTGAAAGGGTTCATCTTCGCCAAGGTGTGCGTAGCTGCCGCACGCATTTGTTTCGCTAATCGTCGATTACTATTCCAGGCCATTGTCCTGCGACGTCGTAAAATAAGCTTTTTGTGTAAAACGATCCGGGCACGCGAGCGTAGCGAAACAAAGCGACTGCACACGCGTGTTGCTTCAATCCCGGTTTCACCGCCTCCTGTTTTTTTATTGCATTCTGGAGTCGGAGCGGAGCTGCATAGGAAGTGGGAGGAAACGGACGGCGTCGGATGGAAACGCGTCTGGAACAAAGAGCATTCTCTCGCCTTCCGCTGCAACCCGAGAGGGGTTGAACGCTCCGACTCCCTATTCGTGAATTCACCACCTCAAGGATGAATGGTTGAAGATTTTGCCAGGACGACGCAAACTTGTCATCACTTCCTAGTTCCTTATTATGCAAATTGAAGAAATGTGCAGTAGGGGCGTTTTATAGCTCATCCTACTTTCCCTTCATCCCGAAAGTAAAAGAACAATAAAACACAAAAATAGAATTTACCGTGGTCATATGATCAAGGACAACAGAGCGTATATAAATTTACTTTTTTTTCTGATTTTTGGCATCATAGCACATATAGCTTACTTTTTGAGAAATTTTTTGCAAAACCCTATAAAAAGCATTTAAAATTCCATTTCTATCACTGCCACTTATACTCTGACATTTATCTGGACCAAATCTTTTCCTAGATAGATAAAAGTACAAAACGATGCCAATGTTCCTATGTCCTTTAGGTCTGCCGCCATTGCGCAATCGGGTTTCGCCTTTTTTGGTTTCCCAAAGCGCGCCATGTACGAATTGTGCCCAACCACTTATCGCTTCTTGTTTTACTCGCCCTTTGAGCCCTTTTCAGGCGGCCGCGACGTCTCAAAGCACTCAAAGCTTCTTCCAATGTGTCGCACCCAATTAGAGATAGCAAAAACCAAGTCACTTCGAATTGGGTGGGCTTCATTTAGTAAAAAAACATAGATTTCGGCGTCATCTATAAATTTATAACCTTAGAAAATAAACGCCATAGTCAAAGAAATAAAATAGTTAACATTTTCAAAATACGACGACGCTATTCAGAAAGTTCTAGATGATAACTCGATCTTGCTCCTAAAACCGGTCTAGCCGATAAAAATAAAACCGATAAGAAAACAAAATAACTGTTAGCTGAAAGTGGCACTAACGTGGCTGCAATTAGGCTCCAGAATAACTTCAATTAAAACTGGTTTTTGACGTTGTCTTGGAGCTAAATAAATCGCTACCGATTTTGTAACAAATTTTTCCGAGATGCGGCTTGATAGCGTCCATAAAAGTGGAGTATAAAAAATAATGGTCGACAACGGCAAAAAGGCTTGTAATCTGAGTTTGAAGAATTCATCCTTGCATCCCCCGAGTCAAAAATGCCGAAAACGATCGCGATAAAAATCCGCCCCAATTTGGAAATACCTACCGAAAGTGCATCGTTGATCGGACTAAAAGTTTAAAATCTAGAAAAGCAATCGTTCCAATGGGATCAAACTAAAAAATTGGAAAGGTAGCGTCTTCGTCGCCAATTAGTACCTAGCTAACAATTTGTTTACGACAGAAAAACTCGAATCGCGTATCGTTCGATCTTACGACATTTCGACAACATTTTGAACGTCGTTGTGTACTACGTTGTTAACTTCTGGGGCACAGAATGATAGAAATAAACGCGTGATTATTGTAGTCTTGAGTTTCACACTCACGCGAGCTTTTTTGTTTTGTGCACAGTAGGCAATTGCACTGCTCGGCTGAAGAGTGAAGACGAGCTTTTAGCTTTTTAGCATTTGAAAATGATCTGGAAAGAAGTAATCGTGCCACCGAAGTAGTCGCCGTCGTGCTCAGCAATAAGAAACCGCAGACGCTAAGAATCTTCGGGATCGCCATTGGTCGACGACAAAAAAGCGACCAAAGACGTGGCGGCGAGACACGCGCGACGACCTTGTAGGTCATGCTTCACTCATTTTTACACTCAACAACTTACAGCTTCTACGTGGGCAAGCGGCGCAGAAACGAGAATCGGTTTTACATCAAGTAGTGCAAATCATATGTCGTAGAGCTGCTAGTGTCAGTTCGGTCAGTAGCATAATAAACTTTTTCTTCGTTTTTATCTCACCATCGTCTTCCCGCAGAAAAAATACGATAAAGCCTATTGATTTAATGAGCTTACGAATAAAATTCCTACTTTCGAACGTTATGCTCGTGGGGATGTAATCGATTATTCATACTTTTATAGGTTGAGGGTTGGTAATCGTGCCATTAGCATGATTTCCGAGTTAATCAAACAGAAACATGCGCCGCCAAACACCCGAGGGAAAAAAACGACGCCAGACATGCCCTTAATTCTGGCGACGACCCCAGACGACCGTAACAACCCTTATAACCGCCCGCCTTTTAAGTCTTTTAAAGATTTTCAAACTTTAAAGATGAATATTAGTGAAATCGCTTTCGAAATCAGTACCAACGCGTTTGCATAACCTTCAATGATGATTTCTAGGTTAATATTGGATCTAGTAGATTGTGAGGCAGTTTCACCCTTAAGTAAGCACGAAAAACGCCGAAAACGCCGGCCGAAGAAAGTCATGCTTCGCTGGATCGGGTTTTACGCTTCATCCATCCAAAACATTCAGAAATCGTATCACTCGGAGATGAATCTTTGAACAATCATGCTCGTCATTGTCTGACCGCACAGAGGGTGGATTAAGGGTTTCAGTTTTTTGATCATCGTCAAAACACACCAGTTGGGACATAACAAGACGTCGTGATTTCTTGTAGTTACTTTTTTAATTTCAAGTACTTCTTGATTTACTTGGGGTCGTGTTTTGTCCATGTGCGGAAGACATCTTTACGAAGTAATATACAACGAATAAAATCAATCAAAAGTAATATTTTAAACACTTGCACATGTTGCGCGCGCTCAGTGTGACGCGTGGCAATTACACGCAGACATTCTCAAAAAGTCGCGACCAGCAATTGAA
The DNA here is from genome assembly GCA_027574965.2 of Ecitophya simulans. Lineage (NCBI taxonomy): Eukaryota > Metazoa > Arthropoda > Insecta > Coleoptera > Staphylinidae > Ecitophya > Ecitophya simulans. The sequence goes on from JAODGE020011090.1 coordinate 19,305, forward strand.
AAAGTAATGCAGCCGACGAGGAGTAATAAGTTGTAGACATGTCGATGGAGGAGAAACCGCGAAACTGCAGATATCGCGTGATTGCGGCAAATATTTTAGCGAATAAGGTTGGCTTGATGAATTATTACGCTTGTAATAATTCTGACCTAAATTTTATTATATTAAATTTATAAAAAATCGAAACATGCCAAAGGTTTAAAAATAGTTTAATTCAATCAAAACATTTCAAACGTAATAATTTGCTATTAATGCGACGATAGGTCCAATTACAAGAATATTTCATGTATGTAAAATATTCGATCGATAATTATCTGCGGCTCTCGTCGAGATTCTCATATCTTGTTCTGTCTTATGCTGTCATCTCGCCGGATTCAAATTCAAATGTCTTTGTCGTTGTGTGTGGCATTGCATTCAACAAAACGTCCCAGACAAATAAAAATGTAGACGTCAATGAAACGCATCGATCATCTTTATACATTCATAGCCGGAGTAAATATCGTTGTCGAAAACGAACAAACGTATTCAAAAATTCAACTACCGCGCAGTCCTTCGCATTTAGAAGCATGCAGAATGAACGTCGTGGATTCTAAGATCGAATCGGATCGGCATGCAAAATGCATGTGCAGTCGAATAATGCGCTGAATCCCGATCTTTTGCATAACATGTCAATCAAGTCGTTCGGCATGCACGCATTCGAGTCAGGCAGCTCAGTCGGCTTCGCGTAAGGAGGCTTTGGTCGCTGTGCTGTGCTTAAATTTCGAACCGAAGATTTCGAAAATCTGACGTTCGCAGACGTTATTGAACTGTTCGAACTGTTCGCTGAATGCTGAATGCTAGACGTTAGTGACTAGAGAATGATTTTTCTCACAGCGACCCCAACGAATCAGGTAGATATTTCTTCGCTGATTACAGACGACATCGACGACGACAATCAACAACTCGATTATGGCATTATCTGCATGAGGAACCCGGAGACGATCGTTTCGTGTATTCTGCTTTCTATCGAGTCGATGTCTAGATAGCAGCGAAAGAAGAAAATAAGTTGTTTTGCCAGTGAAAATCACTCAAAATAAAGACGCTCCTTATGAATTTTGTTTCCTTGAGATTCAAGCCAATCATTAATTTTGGTTAGTTGGTTTAAGTCAGTTCTGAAAAGTTAGTGAATGTTATCAAAAGCGGAAACAACCTCTTAAGATGCGTTGGAACTACTGTTACCTCTTTACTTATCCAGCCGAAGGTAATAAACCAAAGCCGCAAAGCCAAAAGTGAGATAATTCACCCCGAAACCGGCGAAAAGTCACTTTTTCGGCGCCCGCCAAACGTATAAGCAGGTAGCATGCAATCGATACGGGATTACGACGAAATTATGACTATCTCATACACTAAAAGCCGCAAACGAGGCACACACACGCAACCCGTTGCCGCCATCTCCAAACGACGCGATTGGGTCGCATCGTGCTCATCGTGCTCATCCAGCTTATCTTTATTTCTTCATTTTGTGTTCCGCCACGCATTCTTCATGAGTGCGGTTTCGTGTTTTTTAGGTCCGTTTGTTTGCGTTCCGAATTTAACACTTTGTGCGGCGGCGCGCGATGGTTGTGTTTGTTTTTTCGTTTCGGGCGGTCATTTTTGATGATTGTAGATTTATGCGGCGACGTCCCGTCGATTACGGCCAACGAGGGTGTTAATACAGAGACACCACGTCGAATCGCGTTTGTGATGCGAGCCGCGTGTCGAATATTTATAAGATCGGCAGATTTATTAAATCTACGAAATCATTATAGCAAAGTGGTGAATTCATTAAATAAAGAGTTGCGCGCACGTTGCAGAGCGGACAAAGGGCGCCGTCATGCTGGGTGACCATTGGGAAGTGGTTTGTTTTTTCCAAGGAATCAGAGAACTTTTTGGCGGAATGTGAAAGAAGACATTTTAAAAGCGTGGCATTTGTTTCACACTTAACACCTGTAATAATTAATAATTCATCGACTAGCCATGCAAAAGGGTTAGGAAAACAAGCATATATTTATTTTATTTTTTTGTGAAGATGCTGATATCTCAATATGTCTCTAAACTCGCATCTCATCAAACTCAAGAATATTTTATCATTAGATTGCCAACATTTTTGACGTTATCATCTCCATGACTAATCAGATTTGTCATTGTGATATATCACTCATTTGCAATCAACTCTATCCTAAGAAGCTTCATTATCGAGAATGATATTTTCGAAAGAAAATATGCATAAAAATACCAAACATCGAAATATTTACGTAAACATCTTTAGAAGACTGCATGGCGGCTTCCGAAAGCATACCAAACGTTCACTTAGTCTCTAAACTATTAATTAAAATAGTCAAGACGTGGAGGCATTTCGACACGAAAAGGATACCAGTTCCCGAAGTGATTTTCAAAGTCTAAACATACTAAACTTATTCATTACTTTTGATAACCATCGAAAATCGATGGAAAACTATTTAAATCTTGATTGTTTTCAACAAATCTTTCAAATATCCCATTTTCCGAGATTATCAGACGTGACGTCGCTTTGACCCGATTTGAAATTATTGACCAGAATTGTGATACGAAACGTGTTACGTTCAAAAAGATGAAAGAATCCGACTCATAAAGGGCCAGGACTCCAATCGTTGAAAGAAGCGGCGCTCTTTGAAACTAATCATCATCTCATTATGGGCATCGGGCGCGTCTAATCAGAACTGGAGGCCGAAAAGCCGGTGAACGAAATCGGGCGTTATTACAAATGGTCAAACGTGGACATTAAAATCAAGGATCTTCTAATTGAAATGCGTGCGATTATTTTTATTGTTCTTCGGTGCGAGTCAAAACAATCTGGAGCAGAGTTGAGCTAAAAATGAGCGGGAATGCGGCGAATGCTGATTTCAACCCTTTGATTTTATATTTTATTGTTATGTTAGTTGCAGGGCCGGATCTATATCGAAATGTTTCATTGCAACATTAACATGTTTTATTAATTTAATGCTTGTTGTAGATATTTCATAAATTATTTATTTTTCTAAGAAATTCTTAGCTAATACGGTTCTGAGCAAGTGCGTTTAGTCTGCTCCTTATTGATTTATATTACCTGGTCGCACGTATGCGGCGTGCGTGTGCCGGGCGCGTTCGGCGCCGGATAAAACCAATAAACTTTTTAATATCGGCTTCGAAATTATAAGGCGCAAGCATGAAAAACACTGCGCGGCGTGCGGACACCAAGGAAACACGAGCAAATGAACGAAATGCGTCAACATCTGAAAATAAACTCAATCTGCACTTAAAACTACACAGCAAGGTGTAAAATTATAACGGTTCATATTTCCAATCGAATGCAATCATGCCCTAAAGCTGCTTCGATTGCTGCGCACATTGAAAAGAGTGAGAAACCTAAAGGACCAACGACGAGTGGCGAACGTCTCCAAATTGACAACTTCAATTCAAATCAAATTTGGGATGGTTCTGGCATGAGTTTTCATAAAAAAATTCTATGCAGTTCGATCTAGGGACATTACAGCCACATTAAAAACGCATACAATGCGGATTGCGGATAATGGACATGTCTTCAAATACGCAACAAAGCATCAGTGAGAGGTGAGTGTATACAAATAGTGCAATAATGACAGAGGTAAACAGAGACTTTGTGGCCGCGCTGCGGTCAGGCATTGTTGGTCTGCATCACTCCCCGAAGGGCCTACCAATAAACCCACTGGGGCACATTAAGCCACACAAGTCTTCTAGCATACACTACGGACGGAACAACCCGGTGGTCTTTTTGCACGGATCTAACCAGCGCTCAACAATCATACTTTGCTCAGACCTCCGAAAATTTCGGTAACTATGAAGATACAACATTTTGAGAACGGTAACAGCCACCCACATAGTACTCCGACACAGCGCACGTCAGGAAACCGCCAAATTGTGCGCGCTGGATGTTAAGATGTTAACTTTTGCCACTGAAAATGACACAAATGACACAACAACAATGAGGGAGTGAGGAATAACTCCACGTGTCTCTTGGATATTATTGTGGGGCACAAGTAATCGGTATGTGGTCGTTGATGACCATCAGTAACTAGGTGGTCAGTATGTGGTCAA
>JAODGE020011099.1:0-15935 GCA_027574965.2 Ecitophya simulans
GAGAGAGGATTCTCGGTCGGGACGTGCGAGAAACGAACGGAGACATTACTAATATAATATTGTACAATATTGCTAGATGGCGTTGCGGTGTCTGGTTATTTCTAGGGTCTTCCGCTGTCGTTGGCACGTTGCGCGCGTGCGCCGACGCAGGGATCGCCGTAGGCGGTGGCGTGACTGCTCGCCACGCCCCCGTTGCCAGTGCTGAAGGCGTTGGCGATGGCGACGGCCGCGCCCGGACGTCCGCCCCTTCCGCCATGGCCGAATGCGACTGGGAAGTAAATATTGCCCGGATTGGTTTGCGGTCGTCGGGAACCCCGCGAGGGCAGAGCTTCTTCATCCTCGGCGCTGTCGATGGGTGTCGCCGTAGTGGACGGTTTCCTCTTGACTTTTTTCTCTTTGGGTGGTTTGTGGGTCGTGGAAATAACATCTGGTTCTTGTGCAAAGTCGACATCGTCCTGGTCAGAATCTCCGTTCACACCGGCGAATGAGTTCGTGAACAGCATGTCTTTGTTGGCGAAGGCGGACATTGCGCCTGGATGCTCAAACGCGGACGGTTGGCCGTAAAAACCGGAAAACATCATTGCGTGGCGTCGTGCTGCGCGCGGAAATTGCCTGCCGTATGCGGAACCTTCGAAACAACGCGCAATATGACATAACACAAGGTTAACTTAGGTTAGAATTGAGGTTATCTCACCAGATGGCGCGCCGTGTGCCATGGCAACGGCCAAAACGCACAAAATCGCACTTTTCATCGCGGATATTTCGCCGATCGTGCTCGTCGAAGGTGGCACGATGCGTTTGTGATGACTTCCTAGAGTTTTGGTGTCTTTTATAGGCGAATCTTGAGATATTCCTCCCACCGGACGCAAAGTGACAAGTAGGCTCAAGCCCACGTTAAAAAAAATGTTCGCGGATGTGCAGTCGTTCATTTCACATGCGAGACGTGTCAAATCGCATTAATTCGCTTTTGTTTTACGATCGGAGAGATCATCAAGAGTCAGAAAAGTCGATTTAGCGTGATGCGAATTGTTAAAGGCACGCGAAGATTGTAAATTTGCAAACTTCATACGCAACGATTTTCAAGGTTAAGTTTGCGCCTCGTCGCCGAATCGACAAGAACCCGATTGTTTCACCTAGCGGACCGAATGAAACATAACCATTGCGCATTTGTATTCGCGCGCGCGCCAATATGCAAATATTACGTAATAAATTACGCGCGACACGTCAACGCGTCGCTGCGAGCGTGGGCGGCGCAGATCTCGCCGCGAATCGCAATTGCCATCGCATCAATCACGTTAGGATTGCCGTGCGCGCCGAATCCCCGATGTCGGCATGCAAACGTCTCCTCGCCTCGGTTCGCATGCAAAACGTCCGCGATCGACTTCGCGCCAAGTTCAACGCACCGACACGCGCTCGACGCGCATGCGCATTGCATATAAATCGCTTTATTACGTTTTCATGTATAAAAATAGACAGAATTCATGGTTTGGATTAGTTGCGGACGCGCGCGCGGCCAGAGGGATGCGTCACGACGACGGTGTTGTGGCCGTCGACGGCAGCGCCACCTCCGGCGAAATTAACCTCGATTTGCATGCCGTTCGGAAAGTAGTAGTGCTGTGTGGCCGCCAGACTGGCGGAGCTCGTGATGCCACGCGGCGAGATGTTGAAAGCTTGATTTTGCGTGTGCGTCGCCGAGGCGCCGAAGGATCCGAAGGGCGCGTCGACGCTGTGCGACTGCGCATGCGCGTCCGACACGCTCGTGCTGAGCGAGGGCCTATCGTAACCTGCAAAAATGCGAGCACTAATCACGTCGCTGATTAATTATCGTGTTCCATGCAGGGATGGCAAGAAATCTGAATTAATCGATTTATTCAAATTACAAAAATATTTTTGATTAATCGATTTTAATCAAATTTTTGATTAATCGTCCGTTTTAAAAATTACTCGATATTTCAATATTCCGATATATCGATTAATCGACCGCAAAATCGATTAAATCGATTAATTTAGTGTCACAATCGAAGTTAAAACAGAAATAATCGATTAATTTTTGCTATCCCTAGTTCCATACACGATGTTGTGTGTGGCATTTCGAGGTTAGTTGAGAGGTTATGTGAGTATATTTACTTGGAAACTTGTCGTTTGACTTTATCGATGATTGTTTTCTCTGTGGACGCGAGCGCGATGGTCGTCTTCGGGAGGTTCTTATTGCGGCCCTGCCTTCCGGCGTCGTTTTTCCTTCTCACGGTGAGGGAGGATTCGACGACGATCTCGTCGAAAGCGGGAACGAACGCGGCTGCAAGTAGAATCGGTTGCATAAGCGAGTCGCAGTCGAACGAAAGTGAAATCGCGTCCGACTTTCGCTCTCCACAGATGCGCGGTTTTCGCGGAACCTCGCACGCCGATTCACTCACATTGGGCTTCCCTGGACGAGTCCTTCTGGTCGGCTGGAAGCGGCGCACATCCGCCGAGCGTCAGCAGGACGCAGAACGCCAACGCGCAGATCGCCGCTTTCTTCATCTTTTGCGAAATGTGCGCGCGCTCGCGGCCGCACGTACGCTCGACTGGACCGAAACTGAACTTGTCTTTCTACTCATTGCGCTCGCGCTCGACGCTCTCGCCGATGACCTCGACGCGCGTTAATCCAGCGGTCGACAAAACCAACAAAAACTACATCATCATCGCGACCGGTTCCAAATTTCCTATCAGTGTCGCAATCGATATTGATTTTGCGTCATTTTACTGTACAGGAAGTTTGCCGACACGACGAGAAACTCGACGCGTAAATATTAACAATGCGAGTAAATATATATCTATCTACATGTATATAAAATAGTTTTATTTGAGTTATTTGCCGACGGAATTCGCATTCGCATTGCTTTTGGAAAACGTCGCCGACAGAGGGCCCAAGTTAAACGACGCCGTTTCGCTCTGAGCGTGAGAATTGCTCGCCGAGCCGAATAAACCTCCACCGGCGGACGATGCCGAAGCGCTTGCCGTCGCTATACTTTCGCCACCATACCCTGGACCAGCCGGACCAAAACCAGGACCATAATCTTCATAACCACCGTATCCATAGTTGCCTCTCCAACCGGGTCTTTTCAAGTGTTTCCGCCCAACTAGCAGACGCCAAGGTCCTGGACCTCTCCATCCGGAGTAAACGTAATTGTAATAACTTTCATAACCTCCGCCGTAACCTCTGCCACCTAAAAAAAAATAATATAACCTCCTGACATAACCTATAACTGTTCAGAAATGAATCTTACCCGGTGCAAGAGCCGCACAACATCCCACAACACTCAAAACCACAAAAATTGTTAAACATCTCATCGCCAATAAGAAACACGCACAGAAACACCATAGAACTTTGTAAAACTCGTGAAAACCTCCTCAACCGCAAACCTTATATACTTCTCTTGAAGTAACGCGTAAAAAGTGGGGGGGGAGCGCAGCCGCTAATTGCTCTTGCCGCACGGCGACGTCGAAGCAGCCAAAAGCCAACTGTTAAGAACTTACGTAAACATTGACTCAGTGCAAGACACGCGCGGATTTACCAGAATCCAACTCAATGTCGCCGTCGACTTGAGCGACGAGCTTCGACGAGCGAAACGACCGATATAAATAATAAGTTTAAAAATATTAATAAATTACTTGTCGCACGATTACAGCGCTAGTCATAGTAAAGGCATGCTTCGTTACACAGACAGTTCGGTAGGACATAAAGTGGTCCAAAAGCTAAATTTGTGCATTTTCCATTCTTCGCCGCCGTCGTTTCACATCATTCGCGCGTTTCCGTTCGTTGTTCGTTTGGTTTCCTCGTGAAGCGCTCGTAAATACTTCCGGCGGTATGTAATTAGTCCAACAAAAATTAGTCTGTTATGATGCTGGAGCCGCGAAAACCGCCGTTCTCAGTCGTCGATCAGAACCATGTGGCCGTGGACGGTCGCCGACTGGTGATACCTTCGTCTCGAGGCGAAGTCTTCGTTGTCTTCGTTCAGCTGCGCCGACGTGACGTCAATGTTGCGATGGATCGGCGTCACCACGATTTGTTCGTACTCGTGGACGCGCTTTCTGTGTGCAACATAATCGAACGTACGTCGTGCGAAGTTTCGGCGGATGGCAAGCGCCCTTACCCAAAACAGCGCAGCAATGCGCATTTAAGCCACTTGAAAAAGCGAAATTCCGCAGCCAAGCCAGGCTTGACGGCCGGATTAGTCGTGCCGATGTAGAGCCACACCAAAAACACGGCGAGTATGCTCGTCAGCGCGTACCCCCAGTTGACGAAGAACATTATGAACAATTTCAAGGCGGCGCCGAACAGCGAAAACCAGCGATTGCACAACGACGAGTACCAATTCTTCGGTTTCGAATGGATGTGCGACTTAGGCACTATTGGGGTAGCCTCGCCGTGTTCGTCCGGCGTCACGGGCGAGTTGGGACTCGATTCCGCCTGTTTGAAAACACACAAAAACGATGATCAAACAACCGCCCGCCGAAGACGCAAACGCCCACCCGTATCCGGTGCTGGGTGCGTTCCGGAAACAAGTTGTCCAAATCGTCGCCCTCCGACGCGCCGGCGGCGTGCGCGGCGGCGCCGTTCTGCGCTGACTTGCGTCGCACGAAGCGCTCCTCGCGCTGATGCTGCAGGTCGAACGTCTGCGCCAGCGTGAAGTACGAGTAGTCGATGCACGCGTACGTCAGCAGATAGGGCATCGTCACGATCGGCGCGAGCATGTTGATGTTGCCGACGACGATGAACGTGAGCGTGACGACGGCGACGACGGCCATCGCGTACAGCGGCACCTTGTTCGGGCCGCGGCCCATGCCGAGCACGCCGACGCCGGGTATGACGTTCTCGAGCGCGATCGACTGCAGCACGCGCGGCGTGCCGTACATCGCGCCCAGGCAGCTCGACATCGACGAGACGTACAGCCCGGCGAGCAGCAGCACGCTGACGGCGGACACCTTCGCGGCGATCTGGAAGTCGTCGAGCAGCGCGCGGCGCGTGCACGTCGCGCCGAGGACGAGGACGAACGCCAGATACAGGAACGTGCCCGTCGTCAGCGCCGACAGCGTGCCGTTCGGGATGTTCGTCGACGGCGAGCGCAGGTCGCCGCTCATGTTGATGCCGGCGAGGATGCCCGTGATCGTCGGGAAGAACACGCCGAACACCGTGAACCAGCTGTAGTCCTTGTAGTCGGGCCAGAGGTTGGCGTGGAAGTTGCCGGTCAACCAGCCGGTGAAACCGTGTTCTAGAAAAACAAAAAAACAAACATTTTAGGTTAGAAAGTAAATTTTAACTAAAAACATTTGACAGAAATTATGAATTACCTGCGTCGACGTGGGTAAAACTACCCACCATGAAGTCCAGACCAGAGAGCAGGAGAATCAGCAAGAGAACAAATTGCAATTTGATTACCCATTTGACGCCCGCCATGTTTATTACGCTCAGGAGCATCACCGCAGCTCCCGCTATGCTCCTCACCGCCCAAGGATAATCTCCAAATCCTAGAAGAATAGCTATCGACTCTCCGAAACCCAAGACGTTCAATGCACAACCTACAGCCTTGATCGTCACAACTGATTAATCAGTATACTACACAAATATTGATATATTATACCTGTCCAAAACAGTATAGGAGTCCAAGAGAACCGCCGAATCTTGAACCTAGAACGTGAGCGATAAGGAAATAGACTCCACCGCTTTCTATTCGACATCGTTCGCATATTCCCACCGCTGATAGAACCGATATTAAAGCAACAAATACTGAAATTTAAAAAAGTAACATGTTTAATTGTTCCTAAAAATCAGGAGGTATGTTTGTTTACTCACCAGTAAATAAAACTATTAACACAGCACTAACAATGCCAGCCTGAGCAACGATCCATCCAGATCTCAAGAACACAATCACACCGAAAATGTTGATCAAACACGATGTGAAAACGCCATCCCAGGTGCCAAAAAACACCCTTTGGGATAAGAAAAAGTTTGATTTCCACCAAGGCACATCTCCCTAACGAAATTAATTATCATAATTCTGTTACATCGATAGGGAAACTGGTTACCTGTTCTTCTGCAAAAATTTCATTTGCTCCCGACGCTTGATGCCCCCCAGCTGCATACTCGTACTCGTTGCCCAGATCAACGAAGCCACCAATGTTTCCCCTTGATCGTGTGGCATTCTCGCCAAGACCATACCTGCCCCAGTCCACATTCTGTCTGTTGGTGTCCATGGCTTAGATTGCTGGCGCAGCTGCTGAAAACTACGACGGTCGTGAGCATAAACAAGCGCGCGTCGCTCCGCATGTTTTTACCTTGGCGAGGCGGTCGTCAGCGCGATTCGCTGGACATGCTGGCGCTGGCGAACGCGGCTTCGGTTGGAATAGTGCTCCGCAGCGCTCGATATGTTGTTTTTATCTAAAGTTATCTAACAAAATATCACATTATCTTACATATTTTGAACGGCTCGGCGCATCAATCGCGAGCGTGAGCGTTTAATGACATCATCGTGATGCGATGATTCGTTCGCACCACTTCGCACGGATCTTTCGCATAACGCGCATAGAAAGTTTAACCTCTTTGACCGTGGCGGAGGACATGCTCGACATTTGGCAGATTTGTTAGATCAGAAATGTTGATGGATCATGTTTATCTTTAAATTTAAAGAATTTCAAAGTATTTTGATTGTTTATAATTAGTTATATTTACAATACTAAATTTTACCAGTTATTTTCGTTAGTTCTGACTGCGTAGACATATTTAAAAATTAATTCTGTGATGGGGGCCATTAAGTTTTTGACAACATTTTGCATCCTATATGATCTCAAAAAAAATGACGATCGTAAAGTTTATATTATGTATAATTTGAAGCAATTAAATCACTGTTATCGTTTTTTAAAGACATTTCTACTAAAAATACTCAATTCATGTCTTGTTACAACATTCAAATAGCTTGAAGTCATTCAAAACCGGTTAATTTCCTTTCTAGGCTCCTCCTACCGCACCTGCAACTTTAAGCTACCCCTAAACCTGTTCAACACTATATTTTAATTAACTATAAGGCATAATCGTTGTTTTATTTATGAATACACTCAAACTAATCGAATAATTGGTTGAAATACTATCTTAAGCTCTTCCTACAAATAAATTAGATAAAATAACCTTATAAGCCCCGCCCATTTTAACCTAATTGAGAAACTGCACGAAAACAAGTTTAAAATTGTTAAGAACGTTGATGCGTCCAACATAAAACAATTTATTCATTCATTTAGATTGTTAAATAAGCTGAATCGATAATAATAGTAATAGAAAAATTACAATAGTCCACCTTCGATCGATCAAACAATTATCGCTGCGAACGCAATTGGTAATGTGTCAGTATCAGTTTATTGTAATCATATCGCTACTGCAATCGGAAAGAAAACGTCGACAAGTTGCGCGCAATTAAGAATGTAACGACAATAGTACCTCGTTTCGTCTGCCGTCGTGCCACACACAGCGAGAGTGCCCAGAATCGCGACGACGCGACCATACATCGTCGCGCTCGCTTACAACGTACATACTTTTGCAAAGAAATATCTCACACTTAGCGTTCAGGCTACACGTTCTGAATGGGGGCGCGTCATACGTAATGCTTTTCAAGCGTCGCGTGTCCACGGACTCAACCAGAATCCGTCGGTTGTTTGTTTCGGTTTCGGATGAAAATGTTACGGTTAATTGAACCGCCGTCGTGCGTCGGCGAAGTGTGTGCGCGTGCGAATGCGGGGTGGGAGGGTGAGAGCGGGAGGCGTGGTCGCGGCGGGCGTGGCGCGACGCCTCTCTCAGCACATGCAGCCGCCCTCCGAGTCGCTCTGATGGTTCTGCAGCTGGGGCTGCGTCTGCAGGTCGACGGCTGTTGGCGGACGGCGGTTAAGAAAAACATCGCCGCGCCGTTTCGTCCAAGCACCAACTACACGCCAACAGAGCACACAGACAGTCATCCACTAAACTATAAACAAATTGCATCAAATATCGTCGCAAACGTGTGGCAGGATAGTCTTCTAACATCCAACAACGACTCTAATTTCAAGCGTAACCTTCGAACATCAAACGTTACGTTTCAGGCCAGAATCGTCTCGACTGTCACTAATTCTACGTTACATACATTCGAATAAATTCCGCTTGATAATTCATTTAAAAAAAAAGTATTTACATCTCGTTAACTTTCGGTGTTTTGCATAAGCATATTCTTGTTTTTTTTTTTGGTTCGATTAGTACAAATAAATCATTTTAAAATATATTAAATGCAATAAATATTAGAGCCTTTCTTTAACCTCGATTAATAATTTTTTTCTCGATTTTCTCCTTACTTAATCTAGCTACCTTTAAGGTGTCGTCGCACTGACGCGCGCGCACCTTAAAAAATAAATCTTTACTTTTTAAAAACGATTACCCAAGGCACGAATACTTGTTTGCTTAGTTATTAAGTATCAAATCTGACTTTGACCGTTTTGGATTGGATGTCGTTTTGATTCGCGATCGCGGCGGCCCGCGAATTGCGCGAGCGCAACCAAAATTCGTAAGCGTGAGCGCGATCCGTCGGGCGGCGCCTTTCGGTTTGGTCGGGTCGAGAGAAACAAAACGAGGACGGCAACAAAATCGTCACTAGCATGCACAGCCTCCGTCCGGATCTTTCGCCTCGTTCGGCGTGTCTTTCAAGACGACTTCTTGCACTAGAAATAAACGAATTGAGGAAAATACAGCAATCAAAATCATAANCTCAAACAGCAATTTACAACGCATGCGCCGTTAATTAAACCATGCACATGCCTAGCATTCGGTGATAAAAAAGGATACTGTCTTCTGGAGGCTTATTCTCCGTGGAGTCCATGCCTGGCAATGCGGCGGCGACGCGTCGAAATAGCTAAAAATAAAAATAAAAAAAACACAACAAGTGATAAACGATAATCTCGGCAAATGCCAACGCACGCAATTCCCACCGACCTGCTTGACATTGTATCCCGCTTTCGCGCTGGTCTCGATGAACATTACGTTGAGCTCCTTGGCCTTGCGCTCGCCCTCCTCGGTGACGACCTGGCGCTTGTCGGACAGATCAGTCTTATTGCCGACGAGCATGATGATGACGTCCGTGCCGCGCTCCGTTCGCACGTCGTCGATCCACTTGGAAGTTTGATGAAATGAGTTGGCATCTGCAAAGCGACGACGAGCGCGACGGCTTATTCGGCTTAATCGGCGAGCGGGGCGACTCACTCGTTATGTCATACACGACGACGGCGACGGTCGAGTCTCGAATGTACGAGGGAATCAGCGACCGGAATCGCTCCTGGCCGGCGGTGTCCCACAGCTGGAGTCTCACGGTTCTGTCTTCCAGGTACATCGTCTTCGAGAGAAAGTCGATGCCTATTGTTGCCTGGGAAGCGAGGCGAAAATAGCGACGATTAGCGTGCTGACGTTTGGCAAGAGCTTGAAGTGTGTCACAGGTGTGCGCGTGTGTGTGTGTGTTTCGCTCACCTGATAAGTGTTATCAAAGCTATCGTACATGAACCTGGTGATTAAAGAGGTCTTTCCAACTGCAACCAAGACGGAACGGCATGATTAGAGACGTGCGCACTCGTTGTTTATCGATTTGGACACGAAGTCGAGCGCCGCGTGTGGGTGGGTCGTGGCGTGTGGCAGGTGGGCAGCTAGGTGACAGGGCGACGGACGCGAAGGGCGAGCAACTTCGCCGGCGGAAGTCGCGCCCGTGCATAATTGATGCGCGGCTAATGCGCGGCGCGCTATATTGATCCGCGCGCGCGGCTCGTGCGAAAAGCGATCGCTCGCCGGCGGCCGGGCGTCGACGACGACGGTTTGGCGCACTCACCGCTTTGTTCGCCGAGGAAAACCAGCTTGAACTTCCGCAGCGGATTGCCGTACTCGGACGACGTGGTCATTGCGGCGGCTGGCGGGCTGTACGTGCGGCGGCGGCCCCCCCGATGAGGTGGTGCGAGTCGCGGGGCTAAAATGTATCAAAAAAACACGTACTACAAACAGAAAGTGACAGCCGAGCGCTCGGCGGTGTGTGCGGCGCCGTGCGAACGCCACGGCGGCGATTCGACGCTCGCGCATGCGCAGACGCACCCGTCCGCCGACTTGGCCGCACGATGATGCACGAGCGCGCGCAAGGCGACCGATAATCATCACGTTATCGCGCACATAACACTTTGCGCAATTAACATTTCGCTCGCACGCCGCTTGCGTTCAGCAATAATATTCGTGCGACTTTCGTGCGCGAAATCGCAGCGAACGAAACAAACGCGCATCGGATTTTAGTTCGTCCGAGTTGGGGGCGCCACCGGTCGGCTCGCAGTCGCACGAGAAGGTACGGAACCCGCGCGACGCACACAACTGCGTTTCGCACGACCGCTCGCACTCGGTCACCTCGAGCGGCCGTAATTTATTCATCAACAAAATTAGAAGTATCGACGGACGCAAACGCCGCCGCGCTCGCGCCGTCTCAACGCCAGGTGTGCCAGTGCGCGCGAATATGTCCGGCCGGGCGACGGCGAGAGCGTCGCGATCGTGCGAACAAACAGTTGAAGAGCGCGGCGACGACGAGCGCGTGCAGTGAGAGTCGGCGAGAGCGTCGACGGCCGCGAACGCGAATAGGTTATCACCGCGCGCCAGCGGGACGGACGTGCGGCGCGCCGCAAGCTTCCTCGACGACGATCGTCCGTCGGACGCGCGTCATTACCGCCCGACGACGAAACTAATCGAGAGTGTGTGCGTGCGCGTCGCGTGTGCACGCCGCGAGCGCACCTGATCGCCGGCGGGGGCGGCGGCATTGTCTCGTCGTCGAGTGTCGCCGCGAGCCGGGGGCGAAATTTGTCGCGGCGCGCACACAATGCCCCGGCGCCGCATTCAGCCGCACAATACGTAAATGCGAACGGACGCGCCGACAGGCGGACGGAAGGAAGAGGAGCGCGCGCCGAGAAGACGGTGAGCGCGCCGTTCGTTAGCAATTTGTCGACTGAATCAACACGCACGCCGGAAAGGACGCGCAGTCATCGCGATACACGCCCGACGTGTTGTCTCGCACGCCATTCAATTTCGTCGGCAAACAGCGCTAAACGTAAGTCACACGCATTCATTTCATTTCGACGTAATTACCGGGCACTCGACCACAGAATCATAGCCAATAAATTTCTCACGGCCGCTCGGTTATGCATCGAGCGAAACTCGTTTAAAATCTGTAAATTTAAAGGGAAAAAAACTAATATTCAATAGTGTGCGCTCAAACGCATTTTTACGGAGTAACGTCACAAATAACATGAGTGAGAAACAAATGACAGTCGGACTGTATGCTAGCGCCACCTACAGTCGACGAATGCAACTTGTTGCTGGGATTCACACGAAGCGCGTTTGTTTTCTCGGTCGAAAGCGTCTGCGGTGCCGGCGGCGCGTATTGCGTTCGACGTTTTAGTTGATTAGATTAGAGTCGCGAGAGAGGCGCCGTCGCGCCCGTCGAAATAGCGACGAACGCGAGAACGGGGCGGAACGGGCGCGTGCGTCACGAGCTCTCGTCGCGTTCGCTTCGCGCTCGTGCACACGTGCCGGACATGCGTGCCGCGCGCGCCGTTTGTTTACAGCGTCGAGCTGCCGCGTCTGTAATAATAAGTGGCCTAAGTAGGAGAGCGCTGGTTATTATCATTATCGCGTTGTTGCTATTTTAAGTATTCGAGTGCGCCGCACGGCCGAAAAACTCTTCGAGCTCGCGCTATTACGCAAGCGGCGGCGATTTCTGCACGGCACAATCGCAGCGCAAACACACGGGCCGGGCTTGTTTGGCGTCGGACGATAACCAAATTAAATACAACACATGGAGAGCGTGCGTGTCGTCGTCGTAGTCGCCGTCGTCGGCAGTGAGAGTAACGCTGTGATGGTTTGCAGGTCATCGTGGAGGGCGGCAAGCGCAGCAGTCCCGAGAGCGCTGCCGGCCTGGCGCCCCCCTCGCCGGACATGGACGACACGAGCAGCAAGCGTCAAGCTACGAGGTGAGGCGTCGCCTTTGCGCCGGACGAAGCGCCTTGGGAGGCGCGTTGAAAAGTCGCTTTGGTTGTAGAGTCTTCAAGAAGTCGTCGCCGAACGCCAAGATCACCGTCTACCTGGGCAAGCGCGACTTCGTCGATCACATCTCGCACGTGGATCCGATCGACGGCGTCGTCCTCATCGACCCCGAGTACGTCAAGGACCGCAAGGTGTTCGGGCACGTCCTCGCCGCGTTCCGCTACGGGCGCGAGGACCTCGACGTGCTGGGCCTGACCTTCCGCAAGGACCTCTATCTGGCCGCCGAGCAGATCTATCCGCAGGATGCGGGCGCGACGAAGCGACCGCTCACGCGCCTGCAGGAGCGGCTGATCAAGAAGCTCGGCCCGAACGCGTTCCCGTTCTACTTCGAGCTGCCGCCGCACTGTCCCGCCTCCGTCACGCTGCAGCCGGCGCCCGGCGACACGGGCAAGCCGTGCGGCGTCGACTACGAGCTGAAGGCGTTCGTCGGCGAGACGCAGGACGACAAGCCGCACAAGCGCAACTCCGTCAGGTGCGACGCCGTATCGATTTTCGTCCGCGCGCTTCGACGCCGCCGCTCTCGTTGCAGGCTGGCGATACGGAAGATCATGTACGCGCCGAGCAAGCAGGGCGAGCAGCCGTCGGTGGAGGTGAGCAAGGAGTTCATGATGAGCCCGAACAAGCTGCACCTGGAGGCGTCGCTCGACAAGGAGCTGTACCACCACGGCGAGAACATCGCCGTGAACGTCCACATCGCGAACAACTCCAATCGCACCGTGAAGAAGATCAAGGTCAGCGTGCGGCAGTTCGCCGACATCTGCCTCTTCTCGACCGCGCAGTACAAATGCACCGTGGCGGAGACGGACAGCGAGTAAGTGTCCTCCGACGTCCGCGTAGCGTTTGCAGGGCGTCGCGGATGTTGCGCGCGTTGTTTCTAGACCTTCGGACGGCGCACGCGATCGGAGCCGATCGCGCGTCTTATGTGTCTCTTTCGAATGTTATCGCTTGCAGAGCAGGTTGTCCCGTGTCGCCGGGATTCACGATGTCGAAGGTGTTTGCCGTCCGGCCGCTGCTCGCCAACAACAAGGACAAGCGCGGACTCGCCCTCGACGGGCAGTTGAAACACGAGGACACGAACCTTGCCTCGTCGACAATGTGAGTGGAGCGGCGCGACGGGGGTTGCGCGGCGACTCACACTATCGTTACTACTACCATTAGAGTTGGCACTCATGCGCGGTGTTGGTTGTAACATTCGTTCACGCGCGAGTCGCATGCATCTCTCTAGGAGTACGCTGTGGTGTATAGGACGCAGCAACACACGTTCGTTTCGATCTCATTAGGTGCAAGCCCTGGGTGCGCGGGTGCTCGTAGCGTTGCGAATGTCGCCGTCCCGGCGAATGTCACCATGACTTTGTTTTTGTTGTATTTGTGTTTTTGTTTCTATCGTTTCGGTTCGTATCTTGCGCCTTGTTGTTTCACTCGCGGGCGACTAAAGTGTGGTGTGATTGGGCAGAGAAGGCTGCCCCGTCGGACCTGGCTTCACGCTGAGCAAAGTCTTTGCGCTGACGCCGCTCTTGGCGAACAACAAGGACAAGTGGGGCCTGGCGCTGGACGGACAACTTAAGCACGAAGATACTAACCTAGCGTCGAGCACCTTGTAAGTCTCCCACTCACGGAGCTGATTATCGAGATATCTTCCCCCGTTTCGTTACTATTCTCTAGCTGTACGCGCTCGCCTTTTTCTTTTCGATTAATTGATTATTATTATTTTTTGTTTCGTTCACTTCTGTGTCGATGTCACTTCTCGCACACGTCTCGCCGAGCTCTAGCACTTTGGTAAACCTTGCCGGTCGATGTGCTTTCTTTACCCGCTAATACCTCTAACACGAACACGACACGAGCTACGAGTTGATGTTAGACTAGCTTTCGGATGATACCGATGCACCGGACGCGTCCGTTGAATGTTGCTGCTCTTATACTCTATGGCTGCTACTCGGGCATACTAACACGAGATTCCGACGCAGCGCACGCCGCTTGGTAAACTCTGCATGATCGCGCTTGGTCGTTGCACGTCCGTGTAGTTTCGCGGCGAGGTGAGCTAGGGCGGTACGCTAATCGTTTCGTGTCGTGCACGACAGAGTCGCTGATCCTTCCCAGCGCGAGAACCTAGGCATCATTGTGCAGTACAAAGTCAAAGTGAAGTTGTATCTGGGCGCTTTGGGCGGGTAAGTTTCGGCGTTCGTCGCCCGCGCGTCGACGACGCGGCACTGATGCGAACGTGCGCGCTTTTTAGGGATCTCGTCGCCGAGCTGCCGTTCATTCTTATGCATCCCAAGCCCGAGGAGGAGGTCCTGCCGCCCTTGGACGCGTCGCGGAGAGAGAGCCGAGAACTGGGAGCCAACGTCGCCGACGACACGAATCTTATACAACTTGACACGTACGTCGATGTCGCTTTCGGCGCGCGATCGGCGACTAATGGCGGGTGCGTTCGCAGGGATGAGAACAACGACGACATCATCTTCGAAGACTTCGCACGACTCCGACTGAAGGGCGGCGAGACGGACGCATGAGGCGTCGATCGTCCCGAAGCCATCGCCTCGTCCGCGCGGAACGAATTTGTCCTTACGCGATTAACGTTTGTTTGCTTCTTTTTTCATCCAGCGCGTCGATCGCGCGCGCGCCTCCGTAAAATGTGCCCTAGTCAATGAAGCAAACGCGCGAACGCACGAACGGCCCGATCCCCGACACGATACAGAATATATTTTCTTATATTTATTATGTTGCGCGCGCAAACGCCGCATTTGCGTTCGCTGCTTTTCCGGTGCGTCGCGCGTTCGTTGCGCACCTTCGACGTCGCCGTTAGCGCTATGTGTATTCATTGGAATTGTATGTATTACTAATCATTTTAACGTTCTCGCCGTGTACCGCTCGCCAAATTTGAATTGACGCTAGCTTAGTCAGCCGCTAGTCACTCGACTCGAAACGTTCAACGTGCAACCGCGCAACGTCCACGTCCACCACAACGCTTATCGATTGCATTTTCGTATTCAACCGCGCATCCACCCACTAACAGGACTAACCGAACATCCGAAGACGGAGGCCGACTTTTCTTCCTCGCCATTGTTACACGAAGCGTCGCCAAAACCAGAGATGAAACATGTTCTAATTATATACATATAACACGCATCTAATTGCATATATTGAATGTTGACTGTAAGTTTTCGTGGCGTTTTTTAAATGTTTAAAACAGAACATGACGCGCAGCGAGAGGGAGGAGCGCAGCTTGGTCTGTACGGAACGAGGGACGAAGCCGTGCACGACACACAAACACGAATTTATTGATCAAAACAAACGCGTTAAGCCAACGCGATCCGTTTTCTCCTTGCGATCATCGACGACGACGTTCGAACGCCGACTGAAACACACACACAACACGATTGCATTCAAATATTATAAACATATATTTTTAATGTTTGTATTTTATAGAAGAAACAAAACTAAGAAGAAAAAAAAACCTACGAATGCACACATTGTTCGCCGTGATGGCTGACGTTGTATCTGTAATATCGACTTATGATAACGGTTGACGATGAGCGGAACGCGCGAATGGTACAACAGACAATGGCATAACTTAATTCGGTTCGATGTATTATATTACGAAATATGTATACACTTAAAATAAACGTAAATAATATGCACATTCTATGTTACAGATCCCGGGGCAGGGTTTGTGGTCGAGAAAGGGTGTGTGAGTGTATTAAGAGTAGGCTAGGGACTGGCGGATTGGCCCTGCATTGTGCCTCCCTCTGCGGTGAAAATTGGTACTTCCTATGGAGTATTAGAGTCTCCTGTAGCTATTCTTTTTTTTGTGCAATCTCTTAGTTTGAAC
>JAODGE020011109.1:0-22418 GCA_027574965.2 Ecitophya simulans
ATTTTCTACATTTTCAAAATTTCAATCTGTAAAATTGCGCATAACTCGCGAACGGTGCATGATAAATTTGTGATCTAAACTGCATTTGATAGTGGAAGAGTTGTTCTTTTAATTTTTGCAACGTGACAGAAAATATCCTAGGGGAACATGTCGAAAACGGCGCTCAAACTTTAGCAATTTTCTACATTTTCAAAATTTCAATCTGTAAAATTGCGCATAACTCGGAAAATTTTCCTGCTACCCCCCCCCTCCACAACATTTTTTCCTTCCACCAAATTTTCCTTTCCAAAAAAGTTTGCCCCTCCGCCTCCACAAAAGTTTCCTCTCCCCTTCAACAAATGTCCCCTTTTCACAAAATTTTACCTGCCGCAAAATTTCCACCTTTTAAAAATTTCTTCCCTCCGCCTCCACAAAATTCTCCTTCCCCTTCCAGAAAATTTCCCCCTCTATTCGTCTTCACAAAATTCTTCTTCCAGAAAAATTCTCCCCACCTCAAACTTTCCCCCCATACCCAAAATCCTCCCACTCCCTCCAGAAATTTTTTTTTATCCACCCCCTCCACAAAATTGTCTGTCCCCTTCCACAAGTTTCCCCCAACCCCAATTTTTCCCTTCCAGAAAATTTTACCTTTCCACAAAATTCCCCCCCCCCCCACGTTATAGTTCACAAGTACAAAACTTGTGCGAAAATCAATCATACACAAAAATTGCAAGGAATCGCGACTAGTTGCGGTTATTTGTTGATAATCCGTTAGACGACGTTAGTCGCGGTGTCGGTCAACGAGTCCGACGTCAAAAATGTCGCAGCCATTTGGTTAAAGTCAAAATTGAGGTGCGCACCACAAAATTGAACGTGCAAACGCGAACCAGCTAGAACGCTAGGACGGCATGGACGACAAGAACGAAGGTGCGCATCACTCGGAGACGGGCAAACGCCAGGTAGAAACCAAATCGATTTGTACGCCGGACGATAACGCAAATAACATTGAAATTGCCTCGCAGTCTATTTCAAGTCGCCTCGATCGGCTGGAAACCGAAATAAGCCAATTGCTCGTGCTTGGCGCAAAGAAAGCGGCGAGATCGGACAAAAGCGACGCGACAAAGCTCAAGGCGAAGCGAAGCAACATGATCTCGATCGAGAGCGTGTTCCGAAACGGCCAGATGAACGAGATCTCCGAGGAGGACGAAGACACGGAGGAGGCGATGACCGTTCGCCACGTGAACGCGAACGGACAGAGTCGCTACGTGTTGAACAACATGTTGCCGGCGGACGGCGAGTCGCGCGACGCCAAGAAACGGCACAAGCGAGCGAAAGACAAGCTGCGCAAAAAGTGAGTAGGGAGCGTATGTAATAACCGATGATGTGACTAATTGTTAGCGCACGCGCGCAGACGAAGCGTGTGCAAGTGCCAGCGAACCAAATGCTCGCTGACGCGGCGTCGGAGCAAGAGCGCCGACCCCAAACACTTCGCGCCCACCACCTCGACGTCCGGCACCACGTCCGACGAAGAAAGGGCCGCACGAGCCGGCCGAGCGACGACGACGGCGACGACGACGCGAAGCTGTCCGACGTCCGCGCACGATCTGCGCGAACTGCGTGCGATCGTGACCGATCTGCACCAGAGCAACGCCTTGGCGAAGACGATCAGCGAAACGTGGCAGGAGAAGTTCCTCGACCTGCAGAAGCGTTGCGACTCGCTCAAAGCGCTGCAAGAGCAGACGATCGCGCAGAGAGTGATCCTCGGCGCGGCGTGCGAGAAACGCGCGACGGGAGCCGGCACCGACGAGGCGTTGGCCGACGTCTGCGAGGACCTGCGGCGCGAACTGCGCGCGTCCGAGGAGCGACTGCAAGGGCTGCAGCAGACTCGGGATTCGGGGGGGCGAATGGAGCGGCGAGTGTTGGAGCAGTTCGAGAGCCGCGAGGAGTTGCTGATCAGTCAAGCGAACGCGAAAACCGAGGCGTTCAAGAAGCAGATCAAAGAACATCTAGGGGTGAGTCGCGTCGTGGCGCGGTCGTTCGCTGGCGACGCAGTTTGCTTGCCGTTTGTAGGAAATCGAAGAGTTGCGTCTCACGTGCGCGAAGAACGCCGAATGGGCCTGCGAAGAATCGTCGCTGAAAAGCAAACTGCTGCAGGAGAACAAGTTCCTGCACAAGAAGCTGTCGCAAAACGTCGAAAAGGAACAGAAGCACCTCGACCAAATCAACGTGCTGCGCAGGGCGCTGGCGAAGATCGGCAAGAACGACCCGCGAGTCATGAAGCTGCTGCAGACGCTGGAGAAGTACGAGTGGAAAGTCGGCGGCGGCGCCAGCAAGGACCTGCCGTAATAACGTGGCGCGGCCCAACGTGCGTCCGTGTGCCTGAATGAGTTATCGATTTCAGCATGGTCACCGTCGGAGTCCATCTGACGGAAGTCAACGACAGAAGCAACTCGACCGCGCTCGCGCCCGCCGACGCCAAGCGCCTGATAGAGGAACTCAACGCCGTGATAAGCGTCCAGCGCAAGCGCATACAAGAGCTGATCGACCTGACGAGCACGCTGATCGCCGTCGACGAGCCCGACGCGCGCATGGCGCCATCTCGCGAGCAGGTAGCGTCGTGGACTGTCGGCCGGCGCCGATGACCGCGTCAAACTTTATTTGTGACATTCGAGGCGATGATAAATAAATGCGTTCGGCAAAGGCACTTATATATATATTTGCGTTGCATTCCAGGTGAGAGAAGACGTCGAGGAGGTCAGAGGACGCTACGTGGCATTAGCAGCGACCATCAAAAACCTGAAAGTGGCCGCGAAACGGAACAAGCACGAACTGGCCGAGGAGACGAAAAGTCGCACGACGTTCGAGAAACAAGTTTCGCTCTTGACGTGAGTGCGCCCCGTGGTTATAACTCGTTGACTTTCGGGCGCAGTCTTCAGCGCGTTGCTAACGAATAGTTAATTAATGCCTAGCGAACAGTTAGACGAAAGCCGTGGCACCGTCGTCGCCCATTTGAAAACCATCGCGGTCCGAAACGGAGAAATCGTCGCCAAGGACGAGGAAATTTCGAAGCTGCGAAGTGAAATTGTCGAGCTGAAGCGAGAGAAGGATGCGCTGAACAAGACCACCAAGGTGAACGACATTTTTCGCTCAGGTACTCGAGATCGCCGACTATAGGATAAAACGCAATCGTAGGCATGGAACGAACAGGCACACGCCTTCAAACAAAGCTTCGACAGACTGCGTCTGGACAACATGCGTCAAGAGACTATAATCAACAATTTGGACAAGAAATTCGAACTGCAAAGGCAGGAACAATTTTTCCAAAAACTCGCCATCGCCAACGAGAAAGAGCGGGCGACGAGGGCCGCGGAATTCGCCACGAACAAACTGTTGGAAACAATGGAGGAGTACCACTCGCAAAATGAAAGTCAAAGCAACATCAGACAGGCCCTAACCAGGATGCTGCGCGAAAAAGACGAGCGGCTGCGATGGACAATCGATAAAGTGAGTTGTTGCGACCTGGCGCCATGATGCGCGGCACGCAAAAATGACGGTTTGTTTGGTGCCAAGGTGAGCGGCATGAGCCTCGACTCGCGACAAATCGTCGACGCACTCAAATCGCTCCGGCCGACGACCACCGCGTTCGAAGTCAGCCATACGGTATCACGTAGCGTCGCTCGAAAATAGCGTTATAACACATCGTGCCAATAACGTTTCAGAGAGACCAGCACGAGTGCGACGAACCCGACATGTTTCCAGACGCGCCGACGGACGAAATATCCGAGTACGAAACTCCCCAACTCTACACGCTGCACGAGGAAGAGGACGAGGACGATGAGGAGGACAAGAACCGACGTCGTCCGACTTGATTGCGCGTTACGTTCGCTCCGTAATTGTTCCGTTATTCCGTTCAATTCGCGCGCGCCGCATTATTTAGCTGTACGAAGGGTATTAGCGCGTGCTCAAGTTAAGTAAAGTCGCAGAAGGTAAAACATTATAAAACGATGGACAACTGCGCCGAGAAAACTGAAATGATAATCTAGGACGTAGTTCGAATGCAAAAATTAAACGTAATGCGACTACGTTACGCCACGCATGCAGCGCGTAAGTGCGTAGGTAAGTAACGAGTTCAATTCTGCGTTGCTCAAGTCTGATTTTTGGCAAAAATGCACAGAGATAAGTTATGGCGTCGTTAACCCTGTCGTCTACGCGTGGAAATCGCGACACAATGTCAGAAGAGGTTTTCCCAACTCGGTAAAAGATTACCTTACCACTCGCCCAGCTCGCGAATCTTTACAGCGGTTCGCTTCTGCTTTCCTCATTAAATTAGCGCCGAGTCTTCTTTTCACTTTAACTGGGACAGTGACGAACACGTTTGTGATTCATTTTAAACGCACGATTGGTTGCAAAATATGCTCGGTGTGAGCGTTGCTAGCTGATACGACAGTTTAATTCCGTTGCAAGCCGCAAGCGTCGCATGTTGATCAAATCATATAAAAACAATTCGGAAGCGACACTAGCGCCCCCGCAATGTTTGAAAAAGAAACTTACGGCAAATGAATTATTTGGAGATGTCAAAAACCTATCGTTGAGGTCGTTGAGTACGTTGAGTACGTTGAGTCGGGTCGGATATACACGTGCGAACAGCTGACACTTCATAGCAAAAGGAACAGTTGCATCCAGTGGTTCTAGGATAGGCAGCGCACGGAAAACGTCGCAGCGAAATGTCAGAAAAGCAGCGGAGACAAGAAGTCACCATAAAGCAAGTTAACGCAAGATTGACTTCGTTGGGTCGACCAAGGGATTTGCTCCTCTCGGGTGCTGCCGCATCCAAACCAAAAAAGGCTATCGCACCGAACGTGAATGCGGTCCGCAACAAGGGCAAGGCCGTACCGTAAGCGTCTAATATTTATTTTAATATGAATCGAAGCAGTACCAAAGTCTTTCTGCATTCAGAAACTTATCCTCGGATGGGACACGAAAAAACGTGAAGAGACAGTTGAGGGAGTGCAAAAAACGCGATGGCGAAGCCTCCCGATTCGTCCAATCCACCGGCATATTCTCGGAAGGGACAATGGAAACCAAACGCGAGTTGTCACACTCTGCGAGAAGTTCAGATGCAAGGGACGGTGGAGGAGAACCCTCCACAGGCATGGAGAAACCAACAATCACAGCCGATGCAGTCTGGAATGTGCGCAGTACAGTGAGATTGCATCAATCAACATCATGATCAATAACAATCATAATTTCAGATCGATTTGCAAGAAGAGGCAAAAGTGATTTCGGATCTCTTGGATAATGGAACAGAGCACAACAGAGAGACAGATCATGATGAGTATCAACCAGTAGTGTTGCCATTGTCAAAGAACGAACAAAACTTCTTCGCGACGTTTGCGCCCCAGCCACTCCACGAGATCAAAGTGAAACAGGAAGTCGGCGAGAGCGATAAGTCAAACCAGTGCTCCTTCTATGCGCCGCAACAATTCAGCGATGCGAACGTGACGTACTCCCTCGTAAAATTGCCGGATTCGATGCCCGGCAGGGGCTTCGACGAAGAGGGCAACGTCGCCGACTACACGCTGGACCAAATGGTCGAGGGGCAAATCGGGAAAATCGTCAAGAGGCGGTCGGGGCGCATGCAAGTCGTAATCGGCGATTTGTGGTACGATCTGGACTCCGTGGAAGGCGCATCGTTCACGGAGGCAAGCAAATAACGTGCGAGCAAATCGTGCGCGCGAAACTGATCGTTTATTGCTTTCAGGAATTGATGGCAATGCCCGACGACACCGCGGAATCCAGACAGGATGCGGCGATGGCCAACCTGGGCGAGATCGCGGAGCGCTTCGTCGTCTCGCCGTCCTGGCGAGACCTGCTGTCGCAGAAACCGGCAGCGTAGTAACGACTGAATGCTAATGATTAATTGTATTCGCGTAGACGTCCTCCATGTGTTCTATATTAAAATTCGAATTCCTGAGCGACGCGTTACGCACTCCGCGACGACGACGATGATATTTCACTCGACGTAGCGCAAATTGGAAGTCTTGGCGATGAAACTGAGCGTGTCGGTGATCTCGTCGATCTGTGAACAGGCAGGCGAGCGACACGTCACGCGCCGTTGTCGCGACTTCGGTTTCGTGCGCAGGTTCGTACCAGCTTTGCGGTCGGTTTGCCGGCCCCGTGGCCGGCCTTGGTTTCGACGCGCACCATCAGCGGCTTGCTCTGCTTGGGACTCCGTCCGACCGTGTGCTGCAGCTCAGCGATGAACTTCATCGAGTGCAACGGCACGACGCGATCGTCGTGGTCGGCGGTCAGCAGCAGGGTGGACGGATACTGAACGTCGCCGGCGGGCACGCGGATGTTGTGCAGCGGCGAATATTTGCGCAAGTATTCGAAACCCTCCTTGGTCTCCGACGAGCCGTAGTCCGACTTCCACGCGTAGCCGATGGTGAAGCGGTGGTAGCGCAGCATGTCGAGAACCCTGCGCAGACAACCGAGCGAGCGGTGCGGTTCGCCGTCGAGCATCGGGCGACGCTGATGCTCACCCGACTTGGCAGATCGCCGTGGAAAACAAATGCGGCGCCTGATTGACGCAGACGGCGACCAACAGGCCGCCGTTGGAGCCGCCCAAAATCGCCAACTTGGACGCGTCGGTGTATTTCTGTCGGACGAGGTGCTGGGCTGCCCACTGGAAGTCGTCGAAGCAGTTTTGCTTGTTGGCGAAGCGCCCGCCGTTGTGCCACCTGTCGCCGTACTCGCTGAAAGAGCGATCGCGATTGCATCGTCGCGCGAGCATTGGACGACGCTCGCCGCCTCGGCGTGCTTACCCGCCGCCGCGGATGTTGGCCACGACGAAGCATCCGTCGAACTGATTGACGAACACCAATCGCGACACGGAGAACGACGGCGTGACGTTGATGTTGAAGCCGCCGTAGCCGTACAGCATGCAGGGCCTGGTGCCGTCCATGACGAAGTCGCGCTTGTGCACGATGAACATCGGCACTCGAGTGCCATCCTTGCTGACGTAAAACTCCTGCTTGCTGACGTACTTGGCGACGTCCAGATCGCCGACCTTGGTTTGATGGAAGACGCTCTGCTTCGGGTGGCCGCCACCGCCAAAGTCCACCTTGTAGATGATGTTCGGCGTGAGGAACGACATGAAGCTGTAGAACATCTCGCGGTGATCTCTCTTGCCGGACATGCCGTTGATCGTGCCCAGATCGACGTCGAAATCCATGATCTTCGCGCCGGACTCCAACTTGTGGAGGGACAGCGTGTGCTGCGAGAGGAGCGAGTCGTTAGTGGGCGCTACCAAAGCGAACGCGCGCGCGCGCTTACCTTCACGTCGCGCAGATAGCAGAGCACCAGCTTGTCGTCGTCGATGGGTTTCGCCCAGTCCAGGACGTCCTTGGGATCCTCCGCAATCAGATTCTGCCAGTTCTCCTTGGACGGCCGATCGAAGTCGATCACGACGACGCGATTGTTCTGCGCATCTTTGTTCGTGTGGAAGAAGAACTTGGAGCCGTTGTTCGTTATGTACTGAAATGCGAACGGAACTGTACGCCGTGGCGCGCACCGACGACGCCACGTCGAACTCACATCGTAGTCGGCCTCCAACTCGGTTACGACCGGCGTCAATTCGAGCTTGCCGGCGACGCCGCCGCCGTCCAATTTGGCGAAATACACCAAATTGTTCTTGCAACCTTTGATTGCCGTCACCACCAGGTAATCTCCGCAATAGCTGACGGTCGAAGCGCTGAAAGCGAGAGGAAATGCACTCGAAACGACCGCCCACCTATTTCCAACGATACTATTACATTCGCAGCTGCGGATCTTCGAACTCGACGGCGACGACGTCGGCCGATTGATCGGTGCCCAACACGTGGTAGTAGAGTTTGTGAAATTCGTTGGAATCCGTTTCGGATCCGTCGGCTTTGCCCTCCTTATCGATGTAGGCGCCATAGAAGAAGCCCACGTTGTCGTGCATCCATGTCATCGAACTGAACTTGACTTTTGTCAATGTCTCCGCGTAGTCGTCGCCGGTGTCGACATTCCTGAATTTGATGTCCAACCAGTCCGAACCGCTGGCGCTGAGGCCGTACGCGAACACTTTGCCGTTCTTGGAAAACTTGGTGCCAGACAGCGCGATCGTGCCGTCTGCCGAGAATAGGTTGGGATCTAGGAACACATTAGCCTCGTCCTTGCTCTCTTCGACGCGCCATTGATAAATCACGCTCTGATTCTGCAATCCGGTGTTTCTGTATTGATAATACCTATCGCCCTCGCGGTACGGCGACGAACACTTGGGATAATTCCACAGTTTCGTGACCTGCGCCTTGATGTTCTCCTTGTACTCGTATTCGCCTATGAATGGCTGGGTGATCGCATTCTGTGCGTCAACAAACTGTTGCGTTTCCGCGGAATCGGGGTCTTCCATCCAACGGTACGGGTCGGGAACCTGCCGAATATCGAATAGCAATTTGTTGCCTTCGACTGGCGTCCGTTCTTACCGGAATTCCGTGGTAATCTTCGACGAGATCTTCGCGACGAGCTTCGGGGTACTTGAACGCCATTTTCGCGCAGGATTGTCTTTCTTTCCAAGCTCGAGACGTGCACACTCGTGAAAGGGACGTCTTTCTACTCGCAGAACGCGGCGCGCCGCCGACATGCAACAGAACGGCAAGCACCAAGTTGGAGGTTAGGGCGAAGCGCCGATCGCGAGTCGGCGCCCGCTGCGTCGCACACGCGTCGCTCGCACCGAAGTTGTGGATATTGGCGCAGTATTTACCGAAGGTGGGGCACGCCGCGCAAGATGTCGAACGTTCGAAATGCACCAAACATCGGCGCGCTAAATTCAACTCGGCCCGGCTTCGATTTGAAAGCAAGCAGTCGCGCTGACGTTTCGTCGCTTTACGTATGCAACCCAAATGGCGTCGAAAGTCGAAGAGGGCGAGCGCATGACACAGCAATTGTCCACCGCAGGCTGCCGCACGGGGTGGGGGCGTCGAGAAGACACGCCCACACGCGGCCCGCAGGAAGCGCGTCCCCCTCCGTTTGTTCGCCGAAAATAAAATAAAAGAGAGAACACTTTGTCTTCATACGCATTTTCCCGCCGAATTAATTGTGACCATCGAATTTATTTAGCACTGGTGATCTTACATGGCTAAATGACGCAGAACAATGTCGCTACATAGAGATCTATGTTGGCACGCCATGCCCGCCGCACGCGCGCACACTCAACACTATGTAATGCATTAAAGAGACATTGCTTAGCACGAGAGAAAGAGAATTAAGCGATTCTTATCGACTACTTATTAGTGGACCTTCCTATCGTACAAGAACTACTATATACAATGTACAAAAACTATTCCGAATATAAAAAATAGTTAGCCTATCGTGTGCGCGTGTGTGTGTGTGTGTAAATGTGTGTAGTACGTCTCGCTGCGTCGCTTCCGGCAGCACCTCGAGGCTGCCTGCTGCCCCCATGCGACCCCCGTTTACCTGCTCCCGCTCGGTAGTATATAAATATTAGTCGTTAATCTTAAAGGCAAATCGATCACTTGATCACCCGAAATCGTGAATTTATAAAAATATACTCTCCGTTTGTCGCGCGTCTACGTCGAATTGATTCGAGAATCGAAACGGAAAACTGATACTGAAAACTTGGAAACTAAACGATCGCTTTCCAAACGATTGAAATAACATAAAGCGAGTCGAGGCGTTCGAACGTCGAGTCGCTCGTCCATCAGTCCTTGTGTCCCGGCCGCTGTTGTTGTCGCTGCTCTTTGCACTCGGAGTTGTTGTTGTTGTTGCCGCCGCCGCCGCCGCCGCCGCCGTTGGCGCGCGGCACGATCAGGATGGAGCCGTCCGCGGACGTCTGCAGGCTGTACTGATAGGGCGAGTAGTGATTGCCGTCGGGATCTCGCAGATTCTGCGGCGAAACGAACACAGCGAACGCGGCGAGATTAAAAAGCACACGCGCGCCGACGCCGCCGACCTACCTGAAAGACGTGCCGATACAACTGCTGGTACTTGTCCTTGATCCTCTGCGACTCGGCGGTGAGGAAGTCGTGGTCGCTGACGAGCCGAAACTTGCGGTCGCGCATCTCCTTCACCTCGTCGGCGAGATTGAGTATCTGGTCGAGCTTGCGCTTCCTGCAGTTCTGCGCGGCCACCTTGTTCTTGCCGCGCCGGCGAATGTCGCGGATGAGGCTGAGCTGCGCCTCGCTCAGGTCGTACTTGGAGAGGCGTTCGTTGAACTCGTCCATCGGCAGGTTGATGATGTCGTCGACGGTGATCGGCACGCTGAGGGCGCGCGCGCGCTTCTGGTCGCGCGTGAGGTGCTCCTCCTCGGAGCGCTTCGCCTTCGTCGTCGCCGTCGTCGTCGTCGTCGTCGTCGTGATCGTCGTCGGCTTGTCGCGGCTGAAGGGGCGCTGCATCGCGCCGGCGTTTTCGGGCGGCAGATGATGATGATAGGTGTGATTGTGCTGCACGTCGTCGAGGTGGGCGCGCTGCAGATAGTGCTGCCGGCCGAACTCCAGCGAGCACGAGTACTTGGCGTCGCCGTGCTTGCCGCCGACGGGCTCCGGCATGGGCACGGGCGGCGCGTAGACGGACGCGTTGGCGGCGCAGTCGTTGGCGTACTCGTACTTGACGGCGGGCGCGTGCGGGGCGTGCGGCGCGTGTTGCTCCTGGAAGCAGCGCTTCCCGAACATCTGGTGCTTCTTCTGCGCCGTCGCCGGCACGTGCTGCTGCCTGCCGCCGGCGTAGCTGTAGTCGTATGGCCTGTACTTGGAGCGGTGGTCGGCGCGATGGTCGGCGCGATAGTCGGCGTAGTGGTCGGCGGGCGTGTGGCCCGAGTCGGAGCCGCCGTCGCACCACTCGCCGTCGCTGATGGACGGCACGCGCTCGGAGCCCATCGAGCTGACGGCGCTGTCGCTGGACGCGTCCGTGCGCTCCGGTGTTGTCGTCGTCGTCGTCGTCGCCGTCGCGGCCGGCGCGGGCGGCGCGCTCATCGTCGTGCCCATCGTCGCGTTGCCCGTCGAGTTGCCGTCCAGCATGCGCATCGTGTACATGCCCTCGTTCAGCGCCATGTCCATCAGCAGGTCCTCGTCGTTGAGGAACGACGCGATGAAGCCGTCGGTCTGGTTGAACTCGCCGCCGCCGCCAACGTTCGAGTAGTACATTTCGTGGCCACTCGGCTCGGCCTTGTACAGCCCGCCGGCGCCGGCGTCCGGCATCGGCTCGCCGCCGCCGCCGCCGCCGCCGCCGCCCAGGCTCATGGACGTCGCCACGGCGCTGCCCATGTTGGCGGCGGCGCCGAGCGGCGCGTACGACGCGGGCGCCGCGGCGGTGGCGTTCAGGTCGCCGACGGGCGGGTTGAGCGTGGCGTTGTGCAGCAGGACGCCGCGGTCGGCGCCGTAGGCGGCCATGCCGTGCGCGTGGTGGCCGTGCGGGTGGCCGAAGTTATGCAGGTGGTGATGGTGGTGGTGGTGGTGGTGCGAGAAGGGGTGCTGATGCACGGGGCCGCCCTCGGGCGCGCCCGGCAGGCTGAGCATGTTGGCGAGATCCTGCCATCGCTGCTCGACGCTCATCGTGCGCACGAAGGGCATGCGCGCCTGGCGAGGAGAAACGACGCGTCGTTAGCGACGAGCGCGCGGCGGCGTGAACGCGATACTGCGCGCCACGCAGCGCGCGGACCCATCGCATCAATGACGCGTCGCAAATTGCACGTTTTCGCGTAACGTTAATTGGCGTGTGGTGGCGGCGTGGTGGTGGCCCGAAAACGGCCAGCCACGAGGAGCCGACGAGGAGCCGACGAGGAGCAGCCGACGGCGCCGCGCCCCGTGCGCCAGCCACAGTGCGGCGTTGCGCAACCGCGAAAAATAACAGCAATTTGCGCGCGGGCGTAACGCGCGCCCGAAACGCGTGCCGCTCGACGTTCGACTCGCGGCGCAAGTGCAAGGGCACACGTCGCAAATCACGCACGCGACAACCTCCTCGGCCATCATTATCGGCTAATTATTAATTGCGAAATTGCCTGCCGAACTGGTTGGCGCGCCAATTATTAAGCGCGCGCAAAAAGCCGAGACGATCGCGACAATTACGGCGCCGAATGGCGGCGCGTTTTCGCGGCGACGCAAGGGCGGCAGGGCGCAAGGGCGCAAGGGCGCCCTGGGATCGATTGCGCAACGGCGGCCGATTGGCCGACGCCGGTTGGCGAACGCGGCGCGCGCTTGGGGTGTGCGCACTCACTTGGAACGCCCTGTGATGCGGATGGTGAAACTGCGACGTCTGCATCGTCTCGTCGTGCGGCTGATCCCAGCTGCCGCCGGCGCCGGCGTAGCTGGCGGCGCACGCCTCCTCCTCGTCGTAGATGCCGTCGTCGGCGGCGGTGGCGGCGGCGGCGGCGGCCTCGGCCTCGGCGGACAGCTTCACCAGCAGCTCGAGTTCCTCCTTGGTGGTCGCGCCGTCGATCTGCGACGAGAGCAAGCGTGACGCGGCGGACGCGGCGGCCACGGCGGCGGCGGCGGCGACGCACTTACCGCCGAGTCCGACTCGTCATCGAGGAGAAGATGGTCGATGAACTCCGGGAACGGGAAGGGCAGATCGGCGCCGTCGAGGGAGTCGTCCAACTCGCTCTTGATCACATACTCGCCTGCGAACCGAATGCACCACAACACGCTCGCTTAACGACGCGCGCGCGCACCGCGCCGCACTGAAGACGGCCCCGACGACGGCCGGCGCTGAGCCCCCGACGCCGCGCGACCCCGCCATGGCGCTCGCGCGCGCGGTGCGCTCATTGGCCGCGTCGCGCGGCGCGTACCTGGACCCGACACGGCCCGACCCACCATCAGCTCTAATCCGCGCGAGACTCGATAATTACATTATCTCGATCTGCTCGACTCGACGCGATGAAAGGCAGCGAAAGACACGCCGCCGGGTTCGAGGTCGCCGCGGTCGCGGCCGACGCGCCCGACGCGCCCGGCGTCGCCAAGATGGCCGCCGAGAGGCGAGCAAGCAGGAAGAGATCCGTGCGTTCGTGCGCCTTCTGCAGGCAGTACCTTCGCCGCGCCAGTCGCACCACGCAAAAGGTGCGCTCGCTGGATGAGAAAAAGTAAAATTCCCCGGTCATGCTCGAATCCCGGGAGACGCGTCTCGCTGCCACCACCACCATTAATCATAACTCACGGCCCGCGCAAACACAATGCATATTATTTTCGGAGACGCGCGCGCGCGGGGAGAAATATGACAAACGAAATTCATTAATATCGAATGTGAAACGCATTGTGCACCAAACGTAACGATTCTCGGCGGCGACGGCGGCGACGGAGGCGACGAGCGACGGGTCGAAAGCGAGAGCGATAGCCAAAAATCTAGTTAGTTTACCTTGCCGCGCGTAGAGTAATCCTCGGTTTGGCGACGACGCGCAACACGCAACAACCAACAAACAAAACTACCAACTAACAACCAACACCTAACCACGAACCACGCACTACGAACGACTGTTAACAATTCGGCCGCGATTCGCTCGCAATCTGCGGTCGTGCGCGTCTTCGGCGCCGCGCGGCTCGAAGCCAATCAGGACGCGCCGCCTGCGCCGCGCAGCTAATATGGCCGCCGACGGCGAACAATGCGCGCGCGAGCGAGAGGGAGAGTGAGGGAGAGTGAGGCAGAGTGAGGCAGAGTCGCTCGCAGCAGGAAGCGCCGTCCCGAGCGCCGTCCCGAGCGACGTCGGCGGCGCAGGGAAAATAAATGGACGGATCGCACCCCCCCGGACGTTCGCTCGCTTTCGAACACCCTCCGTTCGCCGACCCGCGCGCCGCGTCCTCGCAATAATTACGCCTCGCGATGACGCAGCCATTTTGATCGCCGCTCGCGCGATTTATCATCGCCGATGATCATAACTCACGGCCCGAAAGATGGCGGTCGGACTTAAAAATTACAAGAAGACGCCACTCGAATTCGACCCGCCACCACTCGACGCCGACGACGCGTCCTTTCTTTCTCCGGCTCTCGGCGCTCGTCGCGGTAATCCACTTAAAGAGGTAAAGGCACAGATGCAACATGCAGATACGTCTTAATGATAATGGCGAGGACAAAACGACCACTTAGTGTAAACACTTTCCGTTTTAGATCGGAGATTTCGACGTCGAGACGTCAAAATACGGCGACACTTCGACGACACTTTGGCGCGCGTTTGTTGTTGCTCTCGGCGGACGTTTAAAAAATGCCTCTCGCAAGCTCTCGGGCGCAGGCCGCGAGTTCACTTCGAGACAGGTGCTTCTACAATAACACGGTCGATGTGGAGCAACGCGCGCGATGACTGCACACTTTTTCGACGGCGATGCCGGCCGAATTGGGCGCGGCGCGCGGCAAAGCAAGGCGAAAGCCGAAGAGTCGAGAAAATCGCCCGTTGCGTCGCGTCGCCCGCGCGAGCGCGAGCGTTTTCGCCGCCGCGACGCCAAAGACCGAAATTGAGACGTCGTCGACGAGGGGACGTGCGACGTCGACGTCCGCGTCGACGAGATTTGAATTCGACGATCGACGCGCACCGTCGTCTTTCAAGGGTTGCGCCGCGCCGATCAAAAGGGAGCGAAAAAACGCCAGCTCATGCTCGAGGCCGAGCTCGCCGCCGGCGCGATCATCACTCAACTATCCCCGGAAACCAACCTGTTTCGGTGTCGATCGTGTACGGCAGGCCGGCCCAGGGATCCGACGGCGGGCGCGCGCCGAGCTCGTCGTCGACGTCGTCCTGCTGCTCGATCTGCGCGAAGAAAGCATGCACACACACAAACGGAATGTCGAATGCGGCTCTCGCGGCACGTACCTTGATGCGGCCGGCGTTGAGCTCCTCGAGAGTGCGCAGCTTCTCCGTGCGGTCGTCATCATCTCCGTCGCCGTTGCCGCCGTCGGTGGAAGCGCACTGGCCGAGCAGACTGGCGTTCGCCGCCTCCTTGTCGGACTTGTCGGCGACGGCGGGCACGTTCAGCGCAACGCCGAGATCGACGTCCTGCATCCAGAGGACCTTGATCAGATCCATGTCCTGCAACAGAGAGAGCGACGCGGCGGCCATGTTCAATCAATTCGGGCCGACGTCGTAAATTAGACGCAGCTGCGTGCGTGACGGACGCGGCGGGCGCGGCGGGCGCGCCGAGCGCTGTTGGCTCTCGACGATTCATTAAAGTAACGGCGGGCGCGTTCGCTTCGATTCCATTTCGCGTCGTAGCGGAACCATCGACAAAAGGTCGGATCGCGCGAGCGGCGCGCGAGCAAGAAGAGCGACGCGAGCCGCCCGATCGACAAGATGGCGGCCTGGGGCGCGCACGAAAACAAAAAAACGCGCGCGCACACACACACACACACAATAAACGAAAACAACACACGCGAACGGCGTCTAATATTCGCCATTCTCTCTCGCTCTCAGACGCACCGCCGTCGTCGACCCGTCCAGATATAATCTCGACGCGCAATCTGCGATTAAAAATCCGACAGCGACGCGCCGCAATCGCGCCGATTGATGCTATTAGTCGAACGCGTCCGGCGCGGGCCAAAGCAAACATTTTCTCGGCGCAGAAGATGAAGACGACACGAGTCGAGTGCGCTGTCGCGTTACCGAGAGACGTCGAGGGCCCCGGCACGCACAAAGCGCGAAAATAAATATTTATTCTGGCGCGCGCCGACGTCGCCGCACAACCCTAGACGTCCTGTCGCGAGCCCCAATCAGCTACGTTAACCCGCCGGCGGCTCGCGCTTGGCAATTTCACCAGCAATCGCACTCGGCATCAATATTAATATGCAGACGAAGAAGAACGCCCCGCGCCCAACATGGCCGCCGCTCTGGCTCCGTCTCCGTCCGCGTCGCTCGCGTTCTTTGTTTTCGACCGCGAGAAGATGCACGGGGTCACCGCCGACCGCGGCGCACAAACGCGCGCGCGCCGCCGCCGACAACGGCCAATCGGCGGCCCCGCGCGCGCTCGCGCAACCATTTATCACTTGCCACATTTCAAGCCTTCTCCGCGTCGATAATTACGTGCGCGATCCCGGGCGGTCAAGCCGCCCGCCGCAAACGTAACGCGCACGACGCAAACCCTTCGCATTGTGTCGGCCCCAAGATGCGGTCGGAAGGAGACAATCGTTCGCGCGCTTGACAAATGACTTTTTCCACACAAGTCTCGCCCGGCGCATCTCGCGCATGACAAATGGGCGTCGAGACGCGTCGCAGCGGCGCGTCTCGAGCGCAGAATGCCAATGAGACACGACCACCGGTCGAGATCAAATGCCGACGACGACGCGTCGGACACGATCCCACCTGTGCCGCTGCCCACGGCATCCGATCGGCGTCTTATCGGCGCAGACAATCGGCTATTCGACAACGACGAACGCAGTCGCAGCGATCGCAATCGATGCTGATTGTTTTACAATTCGAGAACGACGCACCAACAATGCGCACTCTAGCGACATCTGTCGGCAAGAGACTGCGTCGGTTCGCAAGTCGCGCTGCAGAAATCACTTCATTACTACGGCATTATTCACTTTGCTAGATTAATGCGTAATTATGACCACACACGCACAACATGCGAAACGCGCAAACCTGTCTAAAAACTCGTGCACCAATGCGCAAAGTCCAACCGGCAGATATAATTTCGGTTATAGGCGCGCGCAGTCGCTTAAATTTCAAATTGCCCACTATCAATTAACTTCGCCGCGCAAACACGTTACGTAAGCACACGATCATACAAACTGCGAAAACATACGTTGCATTATCGCATCTCACGCCCGTGCGTGCAATATTTAACGTGCGCTGCTGATAACGAGAACGCCCTCGCCGGACGGCGTTGCGCTTGCAACGATTCTTGGCCCGTTTAGCCACGACCGACGTAAAACAAAGCACAAAACGAAAACACAAACAAAATGATCTCACCATGTTCAAGTGCTGTTTTTTATCTGCGTGCGCTCTCATCCAACCAGCATCGGCTGGAGCGACTCGGCGCGGGGGTGTTCAGCGAAATGTCGTCGCTCGACGAGAGCAACAATTGGGGATTGCCGCGCGGCGTCCGCGATAACATTCACCGACGGGCGAGTAGGAAATCGCGACTGCGACAAGTCGCCGAGCGCCCGGCCGAAGGCGACGCTACCGGTGATAACTCGACGCGGCACGCGCCGCTCGCCGCTCGCCCGCGATTATTATTATTGCTTACTGCGTATCCTTGACTTTCATGTCAGTTTCACGTGCGCCGCGAGAGACCTTCCAATTTCTACAGAAAAACGACGTCGCATGGCTGTTCGGTGCTTAATTTTCCAAAGCGCGTGCCCGGCAAATTGCGTGAAACTGAAAAAAAGCTACGCACGTAACCAGCTGAACGACGACGAGCGGGCAGCAAACGAATGCAACAAGTTTCCGAACGTATTATTCGCGAACTGTACAGCGAGCGCCACCTAGCGGCGACGTTCGGCAAGCAACGAATCGCGTCGAGCATCGACCGCAAGCCGCCAGGCGTCGCTCCAACGTAGCCCATTTAAACGTCGAATGCGCGCAAAGAACAACGCGCGTAAACATTTTTGTTTTCGCGCGGCTCTATCGCCGGCGCCGATAAAAATATCGCAACGCGACCGCGGCTCGCACTGACCTACGCAAACGTGTCGTCCGTTCGCCGTCCGCGCGCCGCGCCGAAAATAAAACACCTTCACTTGCACTTTGCGCGAAGGATAATAGCGCGCGTCTAGGCCACGGCATCGCAGCGGGCAAGTTCGACATAAAGTCCACGCGTGCAAACAAGCGCGACGCGTTCAGGCGGTAAACACCACTAGCCGACGCTACAATTAGTCGGTCGCGAAAATACGCGAGTCGACAAATGGGGATATTTTGACGCTTTTCTGTTTGTCGCAGCTTAATTTTGGCGACGCGCGGTGTGGGCACACGAGGTCGGCGGTGATTTTGGGTTGATGATCTCCGCCGACGGCGCGAGCGCAGATCCGACTCGCGCAACAAAATATGGGCCGGCGAAGAGACTAAAAACTATCATTGCGACAGCCAATTCGACCAAAGTACAACGCGCAGTTACGAAACGCGCGCTCTTGTGCGCATCGAATGTTCAGCGATTTCGCCACGCGACGCGACTGTTGCACCATCGCGCAAACAAGCCGCCAACACGAGCACGACGAGCGCACGCCACGGCCAGGTGCGGAACATTTTGATAATCCGTTGCTTGCGCCCGCCTAGACGGGCCGAATTTTCAAGTTCGGCGAGCGCGAAGGTCGAAATAGTCGGCGGCCGAAGCAAGTGGCAACCTTCGACCGGCCTCCTGAAGATTGGGCGACGAATTCGTCGCGAATCTCGCGCATCTCGCGCAACTGGGGCAAGGATACGCCGAGAAAATCTCGACGAAAACGACTCGACGAACCCATAAATAAGACGCGACTGTCTTTCAGCAAGGCTGCCAGATGCAAGATGCGCTACCCGTTTTGGAACGATCGTTTCTACCTTATCTCGCGCACTTGTTCAGACAAAACAACAATTATCGCTGCGACGTTCTTGTCTTGTTTGACCTATAATTACGCGTAATTACCTGCGAACGCACCGCTTCGATCGTTCGCAAGGCCGTCGGGAAGCGCGTTTGACATGATACAATCATCATTATTATCATCATATGTGTACGCAAATAGTACAACTCGAATGCGAAAATTGCATCGCGAGCAGAAGAGGAAAACCACGCTCGAGTGGTGTTTGTTGTTTCTCTCGCAAATCGATAATCAATAAGTCGATACTTTTTCCAATTCGATCAAATAGATAATTCTAATTTGCACATTGCGCTATTGTTCACTCGAGCAGCGCTGGAAAACGACGCAAATGCGCGCCGAGTGTGCAATTACGGCATAATTTACGACCGCGGACGACAATCGACAATCAACCGTCGTGTCCCCACTCACCTCCTGACTAAGTTGAACGTCACCCTCCAAATTGTGCAACGGGCTATCGGCATCTAACGATTCTTCAGCGTTCGCAACTTCAGCCACTTGCACGTTCTGGCCAGACTGTTCGGGCAATGCGTCGCCTTCGCCTCGTATGTGATCCAAGAGATACGCCGTAATGTTCCTGTTGTGTTGGATGTTCCCTTCGCTGTTGTATCTGCCAAGAGAGTTCAAGTCGGCGAACACTTCGGCCTCATAGTTCATGAGCGAGTGGTCGAAGCTTTTCGGATGAACGTAATGATTCCTAATTAATGTGCCACCCATAGACCTCCAACTGGTGCCATTGTCGAGATCCAAGTTGCTGACCGTGTTAAACAAATCATTCTCGTAGTTGACATCCGGATGAGATCGAAGCAAGCTCAGGATGAGAGCCAGCTGCAACAGCTCGTCCTTGTAGACCTTCTTCAGGCTGATCATTTTGACGGCTGAGCGTAACTTTCGGCGTATTGCCAAGTTTGTTTTGATCCGAGGGCTTAACCTACAATGTGCGCACTTGTTTCTCTGACGGCGAGTCGTTCCCGGGGCACATCGTCGTCAGACGAGCGCCCAGAGGGCTACGACTGCATTGTCCGCGGCCA
This sequence comes from Ecitophya simulans, assembly GCA_027574965.2. Taxonomy (NCBI): domain Eukaryota; kingdom Metazoa; phylum Arthropoda; class Insecta; order Coleoptera; family Staphylinidae; genus Ecitophya; species Ecitophya simulans. Next base: position 19,527 of record JAODGE020011109.1, read on the forward strand.
AGTCGGCAGGTCGATTTCGTCACGGAATATTGCGTCTTTTCTAAGGTGAAAACCGCTTAATCACCCGGGCACACAATTGCACGCGACGTGCACGAACATCGGCGAGTTGTCAACACAAAGCGACCGATTCAAATTGCCGTCGACACTAGAATACTACTCGCGACCAGCGCGGAGGTTTTAAACACTTTTTGGGTCACTGTGCGCGCACCGTTTCCCGATATGGCAGGGAAATGCTGTTGCATTCGTGGTGGTAAGTGATGAAAAGCTCACGGCAACAACGATTAACCGGATACTACAACGAGGCGCGCTCGCACACCGCACGCACCGCACACGCCTGACGAATGAGACAAGTGAACGTAGCGAGCGCGACGGTCGCAGGCTGACGAATGGGACGAGCGATAGGCGTAACACGCGAGCCGGCGCACTTGACACCACCACGCGCAGGTTTTGCGTTGCGAGAGTGCGTAAACTTTCAAGACGTGGACCTGACCACCGAGTGTAGGGGGCGCTCATAAATTCAAATTTTATACGACTCGATGACGGCTCAAAAGATTAAACGTCGTGTTTACGATTGTGACGTCGCGTCTGGGACGAACGGCTCAATTTTTTGCGATTCGTAACACCGCTAAAAATTTAGCTCCACTCAAAAACGAAAGCAATGCTTAAGAACTCACCTCGCAAAAACTTGCGATAATCTCCTGCTTTTTGCGCATTTTGGCAATTTGCTCAGTTTTCTTCCTCCGCTTGGTTTGCTTCGTTTTTGGCATTATCGCGTAACTGACGAGCACAGAATTAGAACCGTATCGCCAGTAGGCAAACACGACGCGACGCCGCAACGAACAACACCAAAGACAAGCCGCGTCGAGGAGCATTTCGCAGCGCTGCCAATGATTAATCGGAGAATTATTCAGTGACCTACCGTCTTGACACCGATTTTGAATACAAAAAGCGACGGAAGTCGGTACGAAAGGTCTGGCGGGCGCGATTAATTATGCTAACGAGATACGCCGAGCGACGACGTCGAAATGCGGCTCCAGAGGGTATATTAAGCCACGCGCAGGTGCGTCTAGCGAAAACGATGATCGACATGGATTACAAACTCGCGCTTGTAGAACTTTCCGTCCATTCCGTGCGGTCGCGCCGAATTGGTCTGCACGTAGAAAATGCCGCGCGCCTCGCGCGGCGTGTGATATCCCATCGGGACCAAGTTCGCCGTGTCGCAATCGATCAGGTGCAGGTCCCTCCACGTGCGGCAGGATCGGGCCAAGTATTGCGGCAGCGTCCGATTCAGCGATTCGATGAAATAGTCGACGGATCGCATGTGGCTGCACGAGACGGCCAACACGATGTTGGTGCAGCCGGGCTGCGGAACGCTGCCGTCGTTCGGATAGAAGTCGGCGTGCCCGACGGCGTCGACGACGCCGAACGATCCCATCGCCGAGTGAACGACGTCGACGAATTGCGCGTCCGACTTGTCGAGCGACATCGACGCGTTGCGCTTGTCGATGAACTCGAACAGCGGCCCGGCCGGATCCAGGCCCGTGATCCTGCCCAATCGCCCGTCCACTCTGCCGCCGGCGACGCCCGCGATTTGCGCGCCCAAGCTGTGCCCGACCAGGTGGACCTTGTCCAGATCGTGGCCGGCCCGTTCGAGGAACAACAGAAATTCGCCCAGTTGCTCGCCCACGTGGTACGTGTTCGTCACGGCGGTGAAATAGATCTGCACGGCGGCGCGACGCCAGTCGACGACGAACACGTTGGCCGCCAGCGTGCGCACCAACGCTGCAACGGGTCCATCGGGGCATAATTAATTTACCGCTCAAAAAAACAATTCGTCGTTAAGTCGCACCGGAACGCAATCGCACGATGATCGCTCGCTTTCTGCTGTCGGTGTAGCCGTGCACCACCATGATCGTGGGCAGGTTGAAATCGAAGCCGCTCCGATGCAAGCCCGCCAGGTCATTCTTGAAGATTTCGATCGCCTTTCCCTTCCTGGACCAATTGCAAGCCGCGATTATAGCGAATAATTCCTGCAGGAAAATGTGCGCGCCGCTCAACTCGCCTAGGGTAAAAGTAATAGCCGACTGCCCGGTGCATGCAATCGTGAAGATTCCTCTCCGTCCTGGTGGCGAACGAGACGAAACTCCAAGCTTGGCTCGCAACCTTGTCGAATAGTTCGTAGAGGTCTCCGCGACATTTGCCCACGACTGAATGCGAAACAGAAACAACAGCGATGCTGAATGGTTATGCACGCACCGCACGACTTACGAAACGCGATGAGCAGGAAACGAACTACGAAGCACCGCATGTTGCACTAGCAGAGAGACCAGGGAGCCCGGTCTCCACGTCTCCGTCCACCAAAAGCCCGACGGCGCGTGGGTTGCGCACACTGGCCAATCACATCGACTGCGACTACTATTAAACGATTATAATAATTGCCATATTACATTAATTGCGCCCACAGAACTTTGTGCGCAGCCAGTGCAAGTATTTTAATCCCGCACGAAGTTTCACGCGTTCGCAGGTAAAATATTGATCCAAGAAACCTCTGGACATGAGGAATCGTCGAAGATCAACGGCAGTTAGATAACGATTAGCATAATCAACGCCAAGAGCTTCCAAAACATGACCACACAGATAATCGCGGTCCGCAAGTAACTTTGAGTGCAGAAACTGCATGGCAGTGACAAACATCTTCGTCGCTAAGGCCTCGCTATCGTTTTGCATCAAGCGGCTTAAATATTTATATCCAATCAAAATACTTTCCGCATCGCCTTGTTCGAACGCATCGATGTTTTGCGCGACGTGCGAATAGCTCTCGACTATGTCGCGATGCAGACGTTGCACTTCTTTGTTGGCCCGATGTGTTAATGCCTGCACAATTGTGATGAA